>PVIU01010640.1:0-68983 GCA_004026605.1 Ondatra zibethicus | reverse complement strand
CACCTTCCTAGGCCTGAATGGAGACGAGAGGGCCTTGGGCTTCCCACAGGGCAGGGTAACCTGCCCTCTCTTAGGACTGGAGGGGAAAAGGGGAGGGGGAGTGGGGAAGCGGGAGGGAAATGGGAGGAGCGGAGGAGGTGGAAATTTTGAATGGTACTATTTATAATGCAATAATAAAAAATTAAATGTGGAAAAAAATTACTATTGGCAAAAATAGGCTACAGGGTAAAGTGATTCTCATATACAGACAATAGGCTACATTCTCTGTGAGGAATTTAAAAATGATGATGGTGATGACGATGATGATGCTAGTGCTGACTATGAAGGTTGTCATACTGATGACATGTAGAATCACATGGGAAGGTGACCACTGGGCATGCCTGTGAAGCAATGTTCTATCATTCATTGCTTTTGCTTCTTAACGGTACATGCAGTGAGACAGGCTGCTTCAGTCTCTCTCCACCAGGACTCTCATCACGTTGCCATAGTGGAGTATGCTCTTGAACTGGGAGACAAAATAAACCCTTTCATACTTACATTGCTTTTGCCACAATATTTTATCACAGCAAAAGGAAACTAAGCAATAACACTGATACACACACACATATATACACACACACTTATATACACTTTTATGCATACCATATATATACATACATATTTACATATAAGCTTGCTTCTCATTATCATTTCATCAGTAATAAACAATGTCAAAGACAAAGTATTCCTCCTGGAAGAATCACATAGCTTGAACTCTAATCTTTTGTTGATACTGAATTTTGAAATTACATATACTGTGTCAAAAGAGAACATTTTTATTATTTTATCATTAGTCAATGCTGTGTTTTGCATGGAATTTAAGAATGCCAGTTATTCATATGGTCCTTGCCTAGTGTGAATAAGAAATATACACGACAGGCTCATGTTTTTAACAATTGGTCCATAGTTCATGGTGGAATGACAATGGTATGAAGGCCACTCACTGTGGCAAAAACCAAGGTTCAAAGCAGAATCAAGCTTTAGTCATTCAATAAACATGACTTTTGTTTAACTTTAGTTATTTCAATATCATTTGTAAATAGGAAAGTCTGATTAACACATAGGCATGGAAATCCTTTAACTGTGAACTATAGCATACTGTTTTCTTCCTGTTTCCATGACAGAACACCACTGTTAAAAGCAATCTGGGAAGGAAAAGGTTTCTTTACTCAGTCCATCCTGAGGGAAGTGAGGGCAGAAACACAGCAGCAGTAGAGACAGAACCACAGAGAAACACTGCTTACTGCTTTGCTTCCCATAACACGCTCATCTTGCTTTTTATACAAGACAAGACCACATGCCAAGGGGTGGCACCTCCCACAGTTGGCAGAGCCCTCCCTCGTCAATCATCATTAATCAAGAAAATGCCCCACAGACATGCCCACAGGCCAATCTGATGCCGGCAGTTCCTCAACTGAATTCTCTCTTCTCAGGTGACTATAGTCTACGTTAAGAGAATAACAGTTGACCAACGCACAATTGTATGAATCATAGATCCAGAAATATTGTATAAAATTTCCTTTTCATGGCTCAGTGAGTAATGTATAGGACATGAATTCAGATCCTCAGAAACCAGAACCCAACTAAAGCCAGACTTACAAGCAGGAGTCCAAAACCTCAGTACCTTTACAGTGAGCAAAGAGATGGAGACAGGAGAATATTTAGCCTGCTGTATATATTGATAACCAACCAAAATGAGTCCCTGTCTCAAGCCAGGTGGAAAGTGAAGCCCCACACCCAAGGTTGTTCTCTGACCCCTACACATGTATCATGCATGTGAGTGCCCCCATTCACATATGCCAACATGAACACACACATACACATCAGATTTTTTTTAAAAATCCCTCTTTGGATGAGCTTTTCCTTCTACGGATGCATCTGCAGATAACAGGGAATAAATAAAACTTTCATCAGTACTGAAAAATCTACGGGCTACTGAATATACTGCTTTTTCACTTCATTGATTTAGAGTGCCACACTTCTGTGTTTGCTCAGTGAAAACAGACACATGTCTGGCAACTGTTCACTGAGGACTGGATTTATTGGCGAGAATTGCAGTTATGCAGACAAGAAAAGGAAAACTGTGTCCTAAACTGCCTTGTTTATGTCAATCCGTCTCCATGGGGTGGAGAACTTCCTGATGGTGCACAGATTGAAGCTGATATGCTCATGATTCATTGTTTGGAAATTAATTAACTGTGACTCCAAACAAATGTCTCTGTACATTGTTGAAAGCCACAGTAGATACTTCTAGGATCACTCAACAGGTCCTGACTCCATCAGCCATGCCTAGCCTGGATCCATCTGTTGGAATTCCTGATGAAATGGTCAGGCTTCCATTGCTGCAGCAAACACCTAAGATTCAGTAACTTGAAAAACTTAGAAGAGAGACAAGGTTTGCCAGGTGCAGACTTCACCTACGAAGGATTAATCTGTGCTCAGTCCCGAGACCTCAGCTGGTGCCACATTGACCCAGTTGCTTGAAGCCTGTGATGGAGCATCATTTAGGGAGTTTATCATGGTGAAGGTTACTCTATCTCAGAGGCGGTAGGAAAACAGAAGAGAGCAGACAGGGTCCATAAGTGAGTCCCCTTTGAGAACATCACACTCACTACCAGATAATATCCTGTCAAGAGCTGCCTCTTAAAGTTTTCAGTACTGCCCAATACCACAATGAGAATCAAGCCTTTAACACATGGGCTCTTATATAGTATTTAAGATCTGAACTGTAGCATCCACTAAATTTTGGTAATAATTTACTTAAGTTAAATCTCAGGTGCACCAAATTAGGATCTAGGCTGCCCATGCTTTGGAAATAAAAATAGAGTTGGGTAGCTGACTCTGGTGGTTAAGAGCTTGCCAAGCAAGTATGAGAACAGGGTTTGATCCCAGCACACACATAAAACGTTGAGTGTGGTAAAACACATCTTTACTGCCACGGCTGTGAAGGCAGAGGCAGGAAAATCACCACACTCACCAGTCATCCAGTCTGGCCGTATAGATGAGTTCCAGGTTTAGTGAGAAATCTTATCTCTAAAAGTAAGGTGGTGAGTGATTGAGGAAGACTCCTGACATCAAACTTTGGCCTCCACAGCATGCACACATCTCCAGAAACACACACACACACACACACACACACACACACACACACACACACACACGCATATGCTTTTCCAAAATCACATTAATGTGAGTACTATTGCTCTACTCAGGTACATGGATTCGAGTAAGTTACCACATACTTTCTGGCTCCAATTCTAACTGCATGTTTGTCTTGCTTCATTCTGAATGTAATTTGTGGAACCCCAAAGAATTATTGGAAAAAGTTCAAAAAAATATATACATATATACACACACATGTACGTATATATGTATGTATACACACACACACATACATAAATGTGGTCAAAAGCATTGTTCAGAGCCTCCTAGAGGATAATACAAAAAGATAAATGAAAAGTCTGAACTAATCTTTAAATATGGTCTACATTTAATCACTATTAAAATCAAAATTAGGTTTGACATATATGTCAGGTCATGTTTGTCTGTTTGTGTTTAAACTCTATCAAGTTTATATGAAAACTGCAAATATGATCCAAAAAGTAGCAAAGTAGAGACTTAAAAATGTCCAAAACACTCTTGAAAAATCATGAAGAAATAGGACTTAATCTGTATCAAGAATTAAGCCAGTGTCTTAGTTTGTTCACCTGTTCCTGTGATAAAATTCCCTGCCAAAAGCAACTAAAGAGAGAATTTATTGTGATGTAATTCCAGGCACAGCATATCAGCCAGGAAGTCAAGGTAGCAGGACCTTGAAGGGACTGATCACGTTCCCAGCCAAGAAGTAGAGAACAGTGAGTACAAGGTGCTGATCAGCTCCGTCGCTCCACTACCCTAGCCCTCGCTCCCAGCCAAGGGTTAGTGCCACGCACACACACAATTGCATCTTCCTACTTTAACTGATGTAATCAAAAGACTTCCTCACAGGCATGTCCACGGGACCATCTCCCAGGTGATACCAAAATCAAGCATCCCTCTTTGAAGTTTGCTGAGTTATTTGGCAATAAATGGATGATGTCTCTTTACGACAGAACATTTAAATGGGAGATATTGACCTAAGGGAAGTGTGGGTAAATGCTCAGAGACTTTTGGTTGAAGTGTCAGATAACAGCACCTATCAACATTAGTACAGCTACAGCAGTGCTCTATAACCATGTAATCAATTATCGGAAAGCCTCTGTAAATGGATTGATAATAAACCCTTTAGGCTCACTGTCACAAGTCAACTTGTGTTTGACTTATGACAAGTCCCTGTCACAAGTCAACTCTGCAAGTTTAAAGCAGCTATGAGCAATTTTTAAATGTCAGGGAACAGAGGACCATAAGAGACAGTTAATATTTTGCCAACATAGTACTGATGTGAACAGCCGACATGAGCCAAGATGGCGAACAATGGCATCAAAAGAACTATAAGGAGGACGCACAAAACTGCTGATACCCAGCATTCAGGAACCTCCAGCATAAGCAGTGATGGATTGTGCTGTATATGTTCCTGACAGAGTGCCATTTTGTGTGGGTTCCTTATAAGCATGCCTATGAGGCCAGAAGCCTTTAGCCTTAATCTTTGGTTTCACAAGTCTGTGTGTATGCCTCTGTCCATACAACTGTGCGCCTACCTCTGTGTGACTGTACAGCCACCAGCACATGTGTCTATTCTGATTCATATGTGGCTCAGGTGTGCCAACTAGTGCCTGGGTCCTGACAACATTTACCTGCCAGAAGTCTGTGTGATAGCCTAAACCTGAAGCCAGTAGAATAGTTTTTCCTAAGTAACTCTTCACTTACTCTTTTGTGCCTAGGTATTCCAAGAACTTCCTCCCTTCCTGACCTCACATAAGTTATGAACCATACCTGCTTGACACTGAAACTTTTCTTCTTCTTCTGTAGACAGGATTTTCTTATGTACCCTAGGTTTGCTTCAACTCAAATATAGCCACAGATGGCCTCCATGTTGGGATCCTACCACCTCATCTGCTTGAGACCTAAAATTGCAGACCATTACAACTGGCTATTTCAGTAAAATTTCATTTACAAAAACAGGTAGTGAACTAGACAATTCTTCATTCTGAGTTTACCAACTCCTAGTATAATGTAATATTTATTTAAAGTAAGTAAATCAAATTGAAAATAGCTACAGTTAAAATGAGAAGAGGCATGAAAAGGGACATTGACCATGTTTGTTTGGTTGGTTGTATTGGGGCTTGAACTCTAGGCCTTATGAATAGTAGGAGGGATTATTTAGATTAAGTAGGAAGAAAAAGCTTTCTTTAAATTAAATAAGAGGTAACTTCCCCTTTAAATGTAAGAAGATAAGCACTCAAATAGAGTTATAAAGAGTTTTAAAGACTGGGGATATGAGCTCAGTTGGCAGAGCTTGTGGCTAGCATGAACAAAATCCTAAGTTTAATGACCAGCACAGCGCAAATGAGTGTGGTGGCTCATGTCTATTATCCCAGAGCTCCAGAGGTAGAGGCAGGAGGATTAGGAGTTCAAAGTTATCATCTAGTAAAAAATAAGTTCTGGGAAATTCTGTGCTACATGAGACCATGCCCAACAAAAATAATTGCATCTAAAACTCTCAGAACTACCATATATAAATAAAATTTTTTGAATACAGGGCACAATACTATCCAAAAGCCTATGAACAAAAGAAATAGTTGAAAGAGCTGAAAAAGTAAGCAATATATATTGAGAGTTTTTGACATGTTTAATAAGAATTATAGATGATAAAGAAATTTTTAAAAAATCAATATTCACCAAAAAGTTTTGACCAAGTTTTCCTATAATTTACAGGAATCATAAGTCTCAAATTGCAGAAAGATTGAATATTAAGGAGGATAAATTACAAAGTTGTACAAAATACTGCATATACATTTCACCAAGATTGCCCAATATTGATATTTTGAAACTACATTATGCCCCAATTCCAAACCTGACACCTGTTCTCTCTTACGTTTCCTGAATTACTGATGGTACATGGAGGACATAAATTTTTTACTACAGAATACTTCAATATTTACTTCCTAAGACCAGAATTATTCTGTATATTTTAGTTATTATCAAAATCAGTAAAATAGTGTCCATAAATACTGAAATTAATTTATTCCATTCAGATATTAATTTGCTCTATTAAAATTTATATCAGATGTCAAAGTACTAGTAATAACAAATTGGTTCCCTTTCCTCCTCTTAGTTTCTTGTTTTCTTTCTTTCCTTGGCACACAGAGGGACCAGTTAGCTGTTCCTAAATTATGCTTTGCTTACACAGGTGGATTGCAAGATCAACCAGCTGATTTTTTTGAGTCATGATCTAATATAATCCAGGCTGTTCTCAAACCCCTGACGTCCCTGCCTCCAACTCCAAGGTGTTAGAATTCTATGTATATGCTACCAACCCAATTTCCTTCCAACTCTATTTTTAATAGCTATTCCTGTTTTACTGTGAGAACATTCACCTCTCCTAGTGATTTGCAATGCCAATACTTTAAAGTATTGCAGTTTTATCCATGCGTAAAACTGTATCTAGAAACACTATCATGATTTGGATTTTCTATATCTTCACCAATTCTTTAATGTAATTTTTTGACAGCCTTATTTATTTAATTATGCTCATCTTACCTTATTCTACTGCTTCAGAAGTGATTGGTCTCCACACAAAACTTCATCAATGCTGTCTATGATCAAATGTGTACGATACCTTTTACTGTCTCTTTCAGATGAACAGCTTCAGACTCAACATCACCTTTAAGCTTTCTTTAAATATCATCTCTTAGGATTGGCAAAGATCTACCAATATGGAAATTCAGGGCTGAACTCATAATTATTTAATAAACTCCAAAGACGAGTCTAAAGAATGCAAAAGTTTGAAACTGAATAAATGGCCCAGTGTTTAAGTGTGCTTGTTGCCTGTCTTAGGATTTCATTGCTGTGAAGAGGCACCATGACTGGTGTGGGAAGTTCTTCTGCGTATGTGTTGCTTTTATTGGTTAATGAATATAGAAGCTGCTTTCAGCCAATGGCTTAACAGAATATAGTCAGGCTGAGTCAGAGAGTAGCAGAGTCAGAGAGATGCCACGGAGCCACCAGAGGAGAAGAACGCCAGCCTCCAGATGGAACCTTGCTAGTAGGCCATGACCCTCATGGTAAAATATAAAATAATAGAAATGGGTGAACCAAAGATATAAGAGCTAGCTAGCAATACACTTAAGTGATTGGCCAAGCAGTGATTTAAATAATATAGTTTCTGTGTGGTTATTTTGGGGCTGAGCAGCAGGGAACAAACAAGGGGCCTCCTACAACACCATGACCGAGGCAATTCTTAGAAAGTAAAAACATTTAATTAGGTGGCTTACAGTTTCAGAGGTTTAGTCCATTATCATCACAGTGTGACATGGTGGCGGGCAGGCAGAAACGGTGTTGGAGAAGGAGCTAAGAGCCCTTCATCTTGACTCACAGGCAGCAGGAAGTGGCCTGTCTCACTGGACATGGCTTGAGCATATATGAGACTCTAAAGCCTCCCTCTACCAGTGATACACTTCCTCTAGCAAGACCACACCTACCCCAACAAGGCCATGTCTCCTAATAGTGCAACTCCTTTGGGGGACATTTTCTTTCAAACCACCACAATATTATTCCATAGGATGCATATATACATACATATGCATGGTTAAAGAAATAAACATTTAACCAGGCAGTGGTGTGGTGTGGGAGAATTGTCTGAATTCTGTCAATCATGATTTAAATAAAGGCTGATTGGCCATTAGCCAGGCAGGAAGTATAGGAGGGAAAACCAGACAGGAAGTAGAGGTGGGGCAATGAGAACAGGAGTATTCTGGGAAGAAGGAAGTTCTTTCACAGTCCTGCCCAGACCACCGAAGAAGCAGGATGTGACCTGCCCCACTGAAAAAGGTACTGAGCCATGTGGCTAACATAGATAAGGATAATGGGTTAATATTGTTATAAGATCTAATATGAAGCCTGAGCTAATGGGCCAATCAGTTTATATCTAATGTAGACATCTGTGTGATTTTCTTTGGAACCTAAAGACTGTGGGAACTGGGCAGGACAGAACCCCCATCAAGCAGGCCCTCATGTTACAGTGGTGGAACACACCTTTAAACCTAGCACTCATGGGGCAGAGGCAGAAGGAGCTCCATGAGTTCAAGGCCAGGCTGGTCTACAAGGGCAAGTTCCAGGACAACCAGGGCTGTTATACAGAGAAACCTTATCTCGAAAAACTAACTAACAAAATAATTAATTAAAAATGAACCTTTAAAAAGAATACTCAAATTTGAGAGTAACATGCCTAGCCCAGTCAGCCTTCGTTCTCTGCTAAGTATTGCATCACTCCCTTGATGCTATAAGATGATTCACTAACTGGAATAGCTGAGCCAAGAGGGCAGAGCTGGCATCAGGCTTTGGTTTGGTTCTATTGCAGCCACTCATTATGCCAGAAGGGGAACTGGACTTCCTCATTGTGCGTTGTATTACACGGTGTGAAATTCCTGTTCTTCATAGCTCATTAACTAAGATTTCTCAGTTGGAGATATAAGCCTGAAATACATTGTCCTAAGGTATCCTAATGTGAAGAACTTTGCATCTCATAGTATTTGATTACTGTAGGCGTTTTATAAAAAGCACCGTTCATCCAAGTTCATCACCACTGTATTCATAATTGGTTAGAAAGTAGAAACAACCTAAATCTCCTTCAACTGATTATAAAAATGCAGTCCATATGCACAGTGGAATTCTATTCACCTGTAAAGAAATATTAAGTAATAAAATGCAGGTAAATGGATGGAATTCAAGCATGTTATACTGAGTGAAGAACTCAGACACAGAAAGACAGATGCCAAGCGTTCTCCCTTATTCGTGGACCCTAGCTCGGAACCTTTGAATATCAGTACATAACCTGGAGCAACTCAAAAGAAAAAGGGAAACTAGAACAGCTTATGGGGAGAGGGGAGGAGCGGCTCTAGAGATGTGGATACTAGAACACAGATGCTGTGGAGGAGGAGTGTGAAAATGGGAGATCAGGTAGAAGGGAGAAAAGAGAACCGATACAGACAGTGAAGGGAGGAGGAGGAAGGACAAATAACACAACTGATGCTTGAAAATGCCATAAAGGAAACATCATTTTACCTTTACTCTACAATGCATATTTAGATTGTTCCTTAGAGGAAGTCAAAGAGATTCCCAAAATGATAGAGGTTACTGTTGTTGCCCTTGCTTGCTCCCAGAAATTGAATGTGGGACCCTATTGCTGAAGATAGCACATTTTAAATACCAGGACTTGAAGGAATAGAGGTGGAACTGAACTGGAAGCCTCCCCCATGAGGAATAGTAGAAAACAATTAATCATAAATATTAATTAAAATAATAAGTAACTGTAGAGTCTATGAACTACAACAATTATCAGCAAGTCAAGACACCTATAAGGGTGTAATAGTGAGACATATCTTGAGGCTAGCCAACAGTCCTCTAATTGGATTTAAGGCCTGCTCGATATGAGGATATTGTGCCTGGTACTGCAATCCTTGCCAACCGATGGCTGTTGAGATCATGGACTCTAGAGGAGAGCCTACTACTGCCACTTTCTTAGACCAGTATGATTTCCTACTGCATTCTAAATGCTTATTCTTATGCCAAGTGAGATGTACAGATCTCATTTTTAGTAAAGGAAGCTTCTGTTGGCAATGGATGGAGACTGTATATAGCTTTTTAATTGTTATGATAAAATATCATGATTAAACCAACTTATAGAAGAAAGGGTTTATTTGGGCTTATGATTCCAGAAGGATGAGAGCTCATTACCATTATGGAAAGGAAATGGGACAAGCAGGTCTCTCTAAGCTGAGAGACCACATCTTAAATGACAAACAGGAAGGAAAAGAGAACCCTCAAAATGGTGAGTCTTTAAACTTTGAACACCCACTCCCAGTGACTCACATCATCCATCAAGGCCACACTCCCTTAGCCTCCCCAAACTGTTTGACTAACTTGGACCATGTCTACAGATGCCAGAGGTGATGAGGGACAGTCTCATTTAAATAGCCACAGAGACTGGTAGAGAAATCCACAGCTGATCTACCTACAGAGAACAACTGTCCATGGTGTGTCCAGCTGCACATGGTATATCTACAGCAGGACACCTACATCTAAGCCTCGGGAATATCCAGAAGAGGGGGCAGGGAGACTGCAAGAACCCAAGGGCCAGCACTCTGCTGAGAGATAGTGGCTTCTAGGAATTACAGGGAGGCTACACCCGTGAAACTTTAACAATATCTCTACTTACAAGATGTGCACAGTGATAATACCAGTTGATATGCCAGTGTGGACAAGGAAAGCCTCACAAGGCTTCTCCCCTAAAAGAAGAGGTACAGACAATTAATGGCCACTGAGAGAAAGAAAAGGCTCCTCCAGGAAAGAACTGTCTACTAGGTGATGCAGTACCAAATGCTCATCCCTTAATATGTACACGTGTAAGTAGCACCAGATGTATGCTATATATGTATGTGTGTAATCTATATATATCATATATTATCTTGTATAATTCATATAAATATAAATTATAGAAAAATAGGTCCTTAATTTTAGAGCAAGTGGTGAAGTCATGGGAGGAGTTGCAGAAGGAACAAAGAGGACTGAAGTGACATAAATATAGTACTCATGTATGAAATTTTCAAAAAACTAAGTAAAATTAAATAAAACAAAGTCTTACCTTCATGATGAGAAACCACTTGCAGAAAACAAAATGAAACAACACAGAAACACTGCCTCAAGGCCAACAAAATGGCACAAGTTGGAAAAGGCACCTTCTGCCAAGCCCAGTGGCTGAGTTTGATCCCTGGGTGTAACATGGTGGAAGGAGAAAACCACCTCCTGAATGATGTCCTCTGGTGTCCACTTGCTCACCAGAGTACGTATGTACCCACACATGCACAAATAAATGTCATAAGGCACTTTAAATTAATACCTCATTTTTCTATTGTTTGTTCAGCTTGGTCATTTGTCTTTGTTTCCAAGACAATTAAATACTTCTTGCTAACACTACTATATGTTTTTAAAACTCAAATTAACTACTTACTTTGTGTATATTTATATATACACATATATAAATATATATATATATTAATTCATTTTTGAAAGCATTTTGAAGGGGCACAGTGCTAGAGATCAAAAACAAGGATACTGTGCTCAGTAGAAAGTACTCTACCATTGAACTACAGCTTTTACCCAAAGAAAATTTGTTACCCTCCTTACTAACTTTATTTATAAAAAGTGTTTGCCTCCAAAGTCTTTGAACTTTAAAAATGTTCAAATGTTTCATTGGTAAACAAACTGTGATCTTTTCCTTTTTGTTCTCTATACATTTAATTGCTTTATTTAGTCTCACTTAAGCAAATAGGCAGTGAAGAATAAATATTCATGTGTTTCATGAAAAAGAATTTCTAATTTTAATTTATTGTTATGAATGCTTGTGAATATAGAAGCACATGTGTCACAGCACACACGTGGATTTTCAGAGGACAACTCTAGCTATCAGTTCTTGAGGAATATTGGGTTGCACTGTGAAACCTGAGACTGTGTTAATAAAATCAACCTTGGATAGGGCAGAGCCAGCAGCTAGTTGATAGGTATTAACCATAGAGAGTACGAAGAAGCCAGGAAGATAGAGAAACACATAAGAAAGAGTAAGAAGAGACTTGTTTCGCAGTCTTTTTGGGGTTTGGGATGGCTGGAGAGATGCTCTCTTGCTGAGTTTCTAGCCAAAAAGGAAGATCAGCTAGTTGTTTCTTGACCGCTGTGAGCTAGCAGGTTTTTGCCTCAACACTGATGCCCGAGTCTTTATTGGGAAAGAGGACAACAGAGATTTACTTAACAACTACATCCCTCAATGGTTTCTGTTCCAGGTTCCTGCTCTGAGTACCTGCACTGATAGACAATTGCTTAGAAATGTCAGCTGAAATACCGTCTTTCCTTAGTAAATTGCTTTTGGCGAGAATGTTTTCTCACAGCAGCAGAAAAGCAAACTGAAACTGTGTGTAAACACACACGCATGCAGCTCATTACAAAGGACAAAAGGTATTAGAATCTCTGGAGATGGTCTTAGAAGGTGGTTAGGAGCAAACTGACCTGAGTACTGGGAACTCAACCCAGGTCCTCTGTAAGCGCAACAAATATTCTTAATTTCCGAGTCTCCTTTCTAGCCCCTTATGAATTGTTATTCACAAAGATAGAAAGATCTGCTTCATTAACTGTTGGAAGCATACAACAAAGGTCCTTGTGCCCACAGATCTCCAGAAAAACCAGGAATGTTAAGCACACAGAATTGTCTTTCCAATGGGAAAGATGAAGAACCTGTTCTTCCATTCAGAAAGCTGAGAATTGGAAGTGATTAACAGACTGTTGATTGGTGTTATCTGTTGGACGAGGCCATGTCAAGCTCCTACAACCAGACCTTTTAGGTCAGAGGCTCCCTCCAAGCTTCCATAACCAGGACCAGTGGTGGCTAAGAGCCCAAATGACCTCTATGTTGTTTGAATGAGTGAAACCAGGCCACATCCTTAGGTCTTTAAGCTAGGACAGGCAGCATATCTCTAGAACCTATCTCCTTGGAAGAAATGACATGCACCCTGTGTCATAATCCATCACGTTGGGCTGCATATGTCAGGAGGCCACCTTTTTGGGTGGCTTCTGCTGTGATCCTAGTCGCAGCAAGTTTGCACATTTTTGGGTAGGGGCATGAGGATTAGAAATGTCAGGTGGGAGAAACAGAGATAAGAAAGAATTACAGAGACACAGGATAGTATTGGGAGAGCAACTCAGCGCCTTCTGCAAACTGAGTTCTTGCTTCTGAGTTTTGAGTTTTGAGTTCTGAGTTTTGGGTTCTCCCATGTTTAATTTTCCATAAACTTTTATACCCCAATACAAAAAAAGGGGGAAGGGCAAAAGACTGCTTTAACATGATATAAAAGACAACTAGAACAGTTAGTTGCTTCAGCACTTTGAGGCATCATTAATGAGAAAAACATTCTGTTGTTTAGGCAGTGAACCCACCCTAGACTAACTATTCTAAAGGCAGTCACTTTGTTGGTCAAACCTCCTATTTCAAAAGAAGGAGCAGAAGTATGCTACAAATCTCTGACCTCTGGCCAGGATGGAGAGGATACACCTCTATGTGCCATCTTAATGTCCAACAGCAAGCAACCATGTCCTAGGTCAGGATGTAGCCACAGTTGTTGTTAACAACTTTGAGTAACCCCAAACTCTCTGACCTTCAGACAAGGTAGAATAGACTCACATCCTTGGACCTCCACACCCTGAACTGAGTCTTTGTGCAGTAGGAATTGTATTACACCAGGAAATTTTTTTCTAAACTATACTGGGCTTAAATACATTGGGAATAAGCCACAAGTTATTAGCCTTCCTGAAGTCTGATCCAGGTTGACAAAGTCATCTGTCCTAGGTTTTCATTCTTCTTTCTTTGCCTGGTTTGCGTCCCTGTATGACACTTTCAGGGACCCCTCAATTAACATTTTTTAATTTCTCTAAGTTTATGAATAAACTTGTCTCTTTTGTTTCTTATATGCCCCCTGTCCATTTCTCCTGCCAGACCTCCTACTATGTAGAACATCTTAGAGAATGCATCTCATATTCTTATGTAATATCTAAAAGAATTTGATGTGACTGAAATCATGTGTTCCTAAAAGTTTGGTGTGGCTCACCTGGCCACTTAAGAAAGGTATTATCTAATTTGGGTTGCTTAACTTGTCATTTGTTTCTTTACTAATGATTCTGAAACTCTTTTACTGATAGACTCATACAGTGATATGGTTTCATGTCATTAGATATTTCCTGTACAGACATTTCACATTATGCCTTTCACAGTTCTAGGGCTGATGTTTGTGGAATGGTTTACACTTACAGTTTATTGAGTCAATTCATATTATTCCTGGTGAGATTTGATTAGCTGTGATCTCTATACAGTGAATTTTTATCTACATAACACTGGATACTGTCACCAAGGAAAGGAACTTAATTTGTCTATTCCAGGTACTGTACTTGATCGATATTTGGTGATAATTTAGTGGATCTTGGCTAACTTGCTCAGTGGAAGCTTGGCCCTCTATGCTGAGCGACTCCCACTTATGTTATGATTCCTGTAACAATATCATGATGCTTCAGTTCAACCACAGCTTTAGCCCTAAGTCTCAGCATATTACATATTCCTTCCATTTCAGTGAAATATTTTTAAAGGACTAATTGGAAACATTCCCAGCAATGCCCCTTAAAAGTGTGCTTTATGAAGAATCTGTTGTTTTCTTGCCAAATGAAGTCTTCAAGGTATGTAGATACGCAACCAACAAAAATAAATTTCTTTCTATTTTCTAAATACATTTTTTCTCTGAATATAGATTTTTTTTTATCTCCTAAGGGCATGTATGCTAATCAGATAGCATGGCAGAAGTAACAAGGATGCATGTTGAAGGCTAAAGTACTCCTAACTATAGGACATGTGCATATATGAAATTTATCATTGATCCTACCAGTTCTTTTTTTTTTTAATGGTACAGGGCTTTAGCCCTGGCTGGCCTCAAACTTGACATGGCCTCTACCTTTCACATGCTGACATTACCGACATAAACCACCGAGAACAGTTCGTGACTACTTGGACTCAAACTCAGAGCTTTATACTCTACCAACTGAGTGTACATTGTCTACCCTGGTAGTTCCCCCAGATTTCTGTTCTAAAATTCCTCTAGAGGGCATGGCATTAATACATCAATGGCCTAATCACCAATGTTACTTAAAAGTATAACAAACAAACCAAATTCAATATGTCAGAAGACACTGTTAGCCTCTGCTTCTAGTATACTGCCTATGCTTGGCATCTCAATCTCTGTAAAATCACTGTGAAGTCTAGTTTTTATTTTCATCTTGATATGATCAACAATCATATAGGAAGAAGTCTTAATAAGGGATTAACTAAATCAGGTTGGCCAATGGGCACACCTATGAGAGACTTTCTTAACTGGGTTAGATAAGGTGGGAAGACCCAACCGGAGTGTGGGCTATTCCATCTCACAGGCTGCGCCCTGGGTTGCATGTGAGTAGAGAATAACAGCGGAAACCAAGCAGGATGTGCTTATTTCTCTCTGCTCTCGACTCTAGATGTGATGTCACTAGCTGCCCCACGTTCCTACCCCAGTACTTTCCCTGCACTGATGGACTGTAGCTTGGAATTATAAGCCAAAATAAAACCTTTCTCTGAGAAGGAGTTTATTTTATGTTATTTTATTTGGCCAGGGTATTTTATTACAGTAACAGAAATGAAACTCAAATACACACACACACACACACACACACACACACACCATTCATAAGATTACACAGAAGAAACCTCCAGCTTCATCTGTGATGTTTCTCTTGTCTTTATTTCTCATTCTTTTCCATAGACTCCATCATTTGCTTTTTGGACAAATCCCTTTAACTCCATTTCCAGTGACTTCTCATTTCTGGGGTTAAAAGATCAATTGTAACCACCTATTGAAATTAATTTTGCTCTTGAAATCAGGCCAAGTTCTTCAAACACAGGATGGGAGAAATAGCCAATAAGTATACAGCGATGATAAGCAATATCAAAATGCTAAAACTAAGATGTCACACTGAGGGCAAGTCTTGGAGAAAATAAAGAGTCGACCTCGCGCTTTGAACTCTGCATGATCTTGACAAGATGCTGACATTAGTTAAGGTCATGAACTTCAAATGACGAAGAAGACAAAGTCTCACATGGGTAACTTAAGGAAAGTAGTGGAGGCTCTGCATGCAAAAATCTGGCTTTTTACATACATGGGAACCCAGGTCCTCATGCTTGTGTGTTATCCTCATTAGCTCTAACTGTCAACTTGACACAATCTACAAGGGAGTTTCAAATGAGGGATTTCTCAGGTCATATTGGCTGGTGAGAATCTCTGTGGGGGATTCTCTTGATTGTTAACTGTGGGAGCTACCATCCCTCAAAACATGGACCTGGTTGTATAAAAAAGCAAGCTCAGCATTAGCCTGTGAGCCAACTTACAAGCAGCATCCTCTGGAGTTCCAACAGTAATTCCTTGACTGAGAACAAGTTCTCTGGCTTGAGGTAACTCTGCATGGAATAGCAGGCCTGCTTTTGAGTTGCTGCTTGAGTTGCTACACTGACTTCTTTCAGTAATGGACAGTGGCCTGTAAGCTGAAATAAACCTTTTCCTCCTCTATGTAGATTTTGGTCAGAGTGCTTTATCCCAGCAACAGAAAGGAAACCAGAACACCTGGCAGCACATTACCAACTGAGCTGTCTCCCCAGCTCTGACTGCTTTAAATCTCAGTTGTGCCCCTGGATATCTGCACTGTCCCAAGAAGCCTGTAAAACATGTTTTAGCCTCAGGTACATCACTTATAAAATAAAAATAGCAAAGTGGTTTTGACATTACTGTCCCAATTGCTGCTTGGTGAATAAATGAGAAGGCACAGAAAGCTCCTTCTTGGCCTGCCCTTGTAAGGACCATGTAGACGTGAACGTCCTACATCCTCTTTCTGCAAGTGTAGTTTGCACTGTACATGTGTACTGATGCTGTAATGGGTAATGTTGATTGTCAGCTTGACATATCTAGAATCACCTTGTAGACAAGCCTCTAAGCAGACCTGTGAAGGGATAATCTGGATTGTCAATGAGGTGGGAGGGTCCACTTGAACTGTGAACAGCACCTACCAATTGTAACCAGCCTGGCATAAATGAATATATGGGACAGTATAACTATAAGACTGTCAAAACAATGAACTCCAAGAGATTACAATTCTACACACCTCCAAACCCTGGGAATCTCAGGCTGGGAGCAAAAAAGTTAGGAGACCTGATAGAATAGAAATTCCACTTTCTGTAGCAGCCTTACAGAGACAGCAGTGCAACTGCGGTAGGCAGTGTTAGGAATATTTCTTAGAAGAGACTCTCCGCCAATGCAAATAATTCCAATAAGACCGAATTAAACCAAATAAAAGATGCCCATGTTTAATGCAGCTCTCCTGGATGGCACCCACGGGGAGAGCATGGCCAGGGGGAGAGAGAAAGAAGAGTACACAATGTGTCCACTCTCTGGGCGGGAGCCTAAATAGCCTGTGGGAGTGGTCCTGACCCTCCCTGGGGAGGGGTCACCGCTTGGCGGACTTTCCTGGAGGTGGAGTCTGGACCAAGGCAATTCCCACAGGTGGGGCCTTGAAATGGATGCCAGGGCTGGGGTGATGCTCCCAACCAAATATCCCAGACTCTTTGGATATAGGGATGTCAGGGGGCTTGGGTCTCACTTCCAACCAAACAGGTAGGACAGCACAGTGACTGGCATTACTTAGAAGTGCATGTCATGGCCTGGCCGTCTATGTAAACTTTATTATCATTTCAGATCCCTGAATGTTGACAAGAAGGGGTCACAGGATGTCCCCCTTTCCAGTGTTTCCACATTGAGTAAATCTACTTTTTCCTTCTTTTTCTATGAATTTGGCTACTCTGATTGGCTTATTGAGAATAGGTGGCTCAACCTGTTTTCTTTGGTCACACACCGTGATCCCAAATTTGGTAGTACCTGAAATCAATAACAAGAGGAGAAAGTAAGCTGCCCGCAGGCTTTCACCAGTCTCTGCTTTCTGACTAGGAATGTACTGTGACTGTCGCCATGCCTTCCTACCATGATGGACAGCACTCTCAACCATGTGACAGAATAAACCTTTCCTTTTCCCGCCAGGAATTTTGTAACAGCAACAAGAAAGCAGCTAAAATGGTATGTACACACCTCTGTCTTTCTAGTGTAATGTACTGTCTTTAAAGATCAGAAAGGGGGCAGTGCCACCCAAAAGGCTTGTTTTTGTTGTTGAGAAATGTTGACAATTGGTTTTATACTTAGAACATACTACTGCCTAAGCTTGATTTGTAGATATCTTCCAGGCTTAACATGTAATTGTTGGTCTTAAGGTCCTGGGCATTTTTCTAGTAACAAAGAAAGAGAAATGCCTTAGAGTCTCCAAAAAATATGCTGCTAAATTTAATATGCAGCAAATCCCATCCTCTTTTTTAACTTTCTAAGATTTTTTACCCATATGAAATTAACTTGAGAAGTAGCAGAGTGTTTCAGACTGGCTTTTCTTGCGGACTCTGACCTTGACACTCAACTCTTTGTGATTAAATGTCTGGTCTGAATAATGAGCCTTCCAAAAAGCCTTCAGAAGGGTGGGGTGCTAGCACACACAACTTTCTGCTGCATTCTGAATATCAAGGTGACATCTTCAGGGCTACACAAGTCATCGTTACTAAACAGGTGCTAGGAAGGTGTGGCTTCCAACCTATTACCTGGTCAGAGGGTTCCTTGGTGTGCTGGCACCAAACTGTACAACTATTTCTGCCTCTCCTCCCCTGTGAGGGCCTTTGCTTGAGGTGAACAGCGAGTTCACTTGGCAATTATCCGTCAGAGCAGCTCTGTGTACCTCAAGAGCCTTAAACAACCAAACATTCATCCTAGTCTGTTTGCCTTGTGAAACCTAACAGGACATTGGCAGCTTATTTTAACCTGGGAGTGGAAAAAACAAAAAAGATCACATGTGTGGGGCAGAAGGCCCAGGTGCCATATCTAATGAATGAGTCCATTTCTGTTAGTGGTGAGGGAACAGACGGGAGCTCCACACTGTCAACCTTCACTGCCTCAGGAGCTCCTTTACTTTTTAAGAGACCTCCCTCCATTCATAGCAAATTGGAATTCACACCTATGATACAGAAAGGGATTTCAGAACTTCAGCAGGGTGAAGTAGAGTTCGATTTGGAAATTTTCTTAAAGATGCCCAAAGGTCACTCGTGAGGAGAGCAGGCCTCTTAAGAGTAAAGCACATTGCTTGCTTCCTCATGGTGCCTGGTGGAGAACCTCTCTGGATTTCTGGGGGTCCTACCTCTCCTCTGCTTTTTCAATCTTCAGTAACTGAGATTACAGGCTGACTGAAGGAGTGAATGAGATTGCAATGAAATAAGATAAATACCTTGAGTCTGTAGGGCTGTGTGAGGAGTTTGACAGGCCTTTCATTGTAAATGGAGCTCCTGGGTCTTTCTTGAGAGTTATTTTGTTTTGATTTGTGAACCTGTATAGCAGGGTGAAGCCAGAGTTAGAGGCAGTTGTGCACTGCCCAAGGTGGGTGCTGGGAAGGGAGTTATGTTGAGCCATCTCTCCAGCCACGGAAGTACTTGTTATTTGTGTTGCAATTCTGCAATTCACTTTTATTGAGAAGCTTCAATCAGACTCTAGGCAGGGGACCCCTCTCCCTTCTTGTGTCCCCAGACTCTTCCTTGTCTCTATCTTGTATTCCTACATTTGGTGACTACCTGCCTGCTTTATCTAGAAAAAGTGATGGCAGAGTTGAAATCAGGGGGAACTGTCCCTATAAAGCTATAACCAAATGGGGTCAGGGAGAGGGCTGCTGTCTCCCTCAGAGTTGTTGGCTTTTGACCATGAGCAGTGTGTCTTTCACTAGGACTCAATTTCTCTTCACCTTGACCTTGCTCAGACAATTTAGCAAGCCTCCTGTGACTGGTTTCATTTGTGGGGACCCAAAGAAACAGTAACACTGAAGGCAACAGCTTTGGAATTGCAGAGGTGGAGCTCCAATTTTCACCATGACACCTAGCTGCCTTTGAGCAGGACAACATCCTTTCCTTGACTGGAGTGCCTTACCATGGTTACCAGAGTGATTAAGGGACAGAACCTGGACCCTGACATCTCTTCAGCAAGCTCTGCATATTCAAAAGGTGAATTAAACAAGTAATGGTGAAAACCAGAAAAACAGATTTATTCACTGTGAGCACACTAGAAAGAAACAAAACCTGGTCCAGTGGCCTGCTCCCAGCAGGCCGCCTCCTGGATCTTAGCAGAGCATTTCCCTTTAAATAGAGGGCCCAGGAGGATGCATAGCTAAGCAGTCCTGGCCAAGGTGTAGTCTGCCAGACTCTGTGAAGCTAGCAACCTTTCTTTCTCCCAGCATGAGATTCCTGGGAAAATTCCAGTTCCTTGGGGTTCACTGTCTCCTTAGTGAGATTAGCCAAAGGGAAGGGCACTAGCGTCCCTTCAGAATATCTTCTTTCCAGTCAGATGGTTCCATTTTGGTGACTCTGTGGTGTTTACTGACCATGTTTTAGAAACTTTTAACTTTGTTTTGTTTTTTGTTTGTTTTGTCTTTGTTGTTTGTTTGTTTTCCTGCTTTGCATGTGTCATTCTTCAACATTTTCTGAAATTGTGTGCGCTATTTTATGCCCCTTCACTAATGTGTTTGCAGTTTAAACTGTTCTTTTGTGTTGTCTTTCTATTATTCACTGCCTTTATGAAACCTGTTTAATGAAAACATTCTACACGTATACACATACATGCACAAATGTTTCTGTATGTGTATGTAATTATGCATAATATGTTAAATGTACAAACACACAGACTGAGAGGATAGCCCATTTGATAGAGTGCTTTTCTAGCATGCACAACACACACAGTTTGATTTCCAGTATTGCATGCTAGTGTGTACCTGTAATCCCAGCATCAGAGGTTCGAGACAGTGTCTCAACAAAACAGAGAGAGAGGTGCTATAAAGCTAAAATGTCTTTTGGAATATAAAGTTAACAAACATAAAACTTTGAGCTTTGATTTCTCTGACATGCCAGAAGTTCAAATGATGTTTGTACAGCAAGTAAATGAATGAGTAAATGAATGAACCTTTGTAAACTGCGCTTCTCAAAGTTTACAGCTTATATTAACCTTTTCATCAGTTGATCAAAGCTGACTCAAGACAAATTTTCACATGAGCTGTCTACTTGTATTTTAAATGCTCTATGTGTGTTTGGTTGCAGATCCCCCAAATATGCAAATACTTGGCTTTGCTAAATCTGTCTTGCAAGCTCATTCAGATGGCACACAATGCCTGAGGGAAAAACTAAAGTTGTCCTCCGATGACAACAAAATCTTCTAAAGAGTGTTCTTCCTGTCACTGTGGGGCAACACAAATCTTGAGGCCAAATCCTAGATAAATCCCTTGTGTCTCTGAGGTGGGATGTTGCCAGTGAGGCAGCAAGGGAAAAAAGGACAGGCCCCGCCAATATTTCACCATGCCTTTTATGCAGCTGTCAGTGCCCTGGTCACAATGGAGAGATGCGGACACACAGGGATGCTCAGCAACTCAGTTGATTTTGTTTTGTGAGTATTATGTCTGCAAAGCGTGCTAAGCAGAAGCTTAAGTGGCACTGCAGCCTGCTGCCGAGCAGTGTGGCGGTACCCATGGCAGGTTGCCATGGTGCCAAGTGCAGATGCTGAGTGAGTCTTGCCTACATCCTATCCTTAAGAATACATCTATCAGCTGGCTTCCCTGTCAATTGGCATCCGTTCATGAGGACGTTATGCTGCTTCTGAAGAGTCACAGTAGAACAAACTGGCAAGGATGGACTCTCGAGAAAAATTCACAGTTTACTGTAAAAATAAATGGGACAAAGCTGGAGCAATAGCTCAATGGGTAACGTGCTTGTCATGCGAGATGGAAACCTGAGTTTAAACACTTAGCACACACGTTTAAATCTGGGCATGGCAATAAGCACAGGTACCTCCAACACTTGGGAAAAGCAGAACTAGAAAGATCCCTGTGACTCATTGGCTGTCAATCCAAGAGCAATAACTGAGCTCCAAGTTCAGTGAGTTACTCTATCTCAAAATATGTGGTAGAGAAATATAGACATATATAGAGAAAGATAGTTTTTGTCTTCTAATTTTACCTTTGCATCCACAGTCACGGACACATAAATGTATGCACATATGTGCACCAAACAAAATGAAAAAAATAGCTGGCTTATATCAGTAATAGTAGGAGAAGTGTGCCTAAATATGTTGCTTTTGACAGTCAGACCTGTTCCGCCAGCATAATGACTGGGATCTAGCCCTTTGTTAGGCAAAATGGATCTGTCTTTCCTTTCTAACTGGCTATTACTTTAGGATTCAGAATCAGTTTAATTTTTTTTTCATGTAAATTTGACTACATTTAAGAGAAATCTCTTCAACAATGGAAGAACTCATTCTGCAGAAACAATTTCCCAAAGTCAGTTATCCTGAAAAGGGGGTGATTTAAGACACACACACACACACATATGCACCTATACTTTGCCTATTTATTATACCCTATAATTATGCTTGTAGATGATTGCTTGTGTATTTTCTCACTTCAAAGTGGAAATTAACGTCTGATGGCTGGGGATGATTTAATTTGTCCAAGGAAAAGAGCTCCCACCCACTTCTGCTGCAGATAGTTTGTCATGGTTTGGGGGTTGCTCAGGTTACAGAATTATAGAATGTTAGCACCTCTAGTTTATATCTAAGGTGAACTTCGTGTGTGTGTGTGTGTGTGTGTGTGTGTGTGTGTGTGTATTCATGTAGGGGCGTGTGCCTGTACCAGAGTGTGGAAGCCTGGGGTAAACAATAGGTGCTCTTCCTCAGGACCTATCTATGTTTTAATTTTGTTGTTGTTGTTAATTGGTTTGTCTATTTGTTTCTTTCGAATCAGAGGCTCCACTGGTTGGCTGGAACTCCCTGGTCGGCTAGTGAAATTCAGAGATCTTCCTGTCACTGACTCCTCAGAACTAGGATTGCAAGCAGGCCCTCCCATGCCCATCTTTTCATATCGCAGCTGGGTGTCACTGTGGTCCTCATACGTGCACAGCAAGCACTTTGCCCACTGAGCCATCTCTTCAGTTTCAGAACTCCCTATCCTACAGTCATTTAAAGCATCCAGGTAAACAGTGTCGTCAGGGTCTACTTTGACTATACACTTTCTTCTTTAGCAAAATATAAGCAAAAAAGAGAAACCCTACTTGGGACCAGAGTGGATTTAGGCTAACGAAAGGCTAACAACCAAACTCAGTATTGCTTCGAACATGGGAAATCCTGAGATTTAAGTTGCTTAAAATCACATGTTCTGATGGTAAGAAAGTCTAATGACTTGATCCATGGAGTTTCCAGATCTATTGATTCATAATTGCCAGCATCATTGTTGGGTAGCTGACAACCACCTATAACAGCCCAGCTCCGGAAGATCCCATGCCTTTGTCCGGAGTCCATAGATGCCTGCACATACCGACATGTACATATAATTAATAATAACAACAACAATAATAATAAAACATTATTATTTTTTTTGAGAGAAGGTTTCTCTGTAGCTTTGGTGCCTGTCCTGGAACTAGCTCTTATAGACCAGGCTGGCCTAGAACTCCCAGAGATCTGCCTGCCTCTGCCTCCTAAGTGCTGGGATTAAAGGCATGCACCACTACTGCCTGGCAAATAAAATATTATTAAAAGTTGATGTTTTCAATTATATTTTGCCTAGTTCTCTCTACCCTCTAAGTTTGCTTTTTTTTTTTTTTTTTAGAATTAAATGGGACCAATGAGTTAGTACAGAGGAGGGTCGGGGTGCTTGCTGCCAGCCCAGATAATCTGATTTTGATCATTAGAACCCACACATAATAAAAAGAAGAGGACAACTCCAGCAAGTTGTCCTCTGACCTCCATGGAGAAACACCCCTACAATACACACACACACACACACACACACACACACACACACACAATAAATATAAGTAAATAACTGAAAGTGAGAACTAAACTTACTCGGCATTGCTTACTTTTGCCACCCTCAGTGCATCTAGCACACATTTAATACGTTTACAGAGGACTATTCACTAGAGAATAAAGCCTACAATACTGGCTCCTCTCTCTAATGAAAGATTTGATGTCCTGATTCCTGTACCACTGTAAGCGGCAGGTGTGTCCCATAACATGAGATCAATGTCACATAAGAATTAGGCTCCAAGTTGAATGGCATACCTTAGTGATTCTTATATTCCATTCTTATAGCCATGTTACTTTTCCAGTCATTATGACCATATTCTTGGCAAGAAGAAACTGAAAAGGTGAAGGTTTATGGTTGGGGTGATCGCGCACAGAAGGCATGGCAGCAGGAGGACAACGGTCACACTGCACCGCCGTCGTGAAGCAGAGAGAGAATACTGGTGATCAGATGGCTGTCTCTTTTCTCTTTTTTATTTAGTGGTGACTGCAGCTCTTGGGATGGGGGCATCCGCATGCTTGGCTATCTTACATCTTCAGCCAATCATCACGTATTTCTTCTCACTCCCCAACTAAGTATTTGTTAGTCCAATCAAATTGATCAAATCAAGCATCACACAGAAGTTTTCCATCTCTTTGCTTCTAATGTTTTGCTTTTAGCTTTCCCCACTTGAGTGATTTCCTCAGACTTTAGACTTTTCCTTATTCTTCCTTCAAATGCATGACCTTGCTGGGTCTTTGGCCTTTTAAACATCTCTCCCAGACACCAAATACCTCTTTACATTCTTTCCACCAGTATTTCAAATTTCTACTATTATTTAGCCCCTAGACATGTGATAAGACTTTGATTTTGTAACCCACACCATTAACATTGTCTAGCAAAAGTTTGCTTCTTAACATACTTGAAGCCTCTATCCTTCAGCCAACCCTGCTCCCTTCTGTGGGAGTAACTCTATCACTTTTTCCTAGGTATCAAAATGAATGAGTCATTGTCTGTGCCTTTGAATAGTTTACAGCTGTGGAGCGAATGGAAAGAGACCATTGTGAGGAACATTCGGACATTTGAGTCATCAGCACTGTTCGAACCTGGACCTAGTATTGATCTTAAAGGCTTTATCCATCAGATGGACCATGTATTTCTAGGTTCTTGTTGTCTTATTCAATGAATTGAAGTAAGAACTAAAGGATTTCAGAGTGGTAAGGAAACTTCATTCAAAAGCAACCTGACAGTATAGATCAGAAAGAATCTATCAAGAGTACCTGCAAGCCACATGACTTAGGGGCCTCTTTTCATTGAGTTCAAGAAAAGGATGAGTTTGGTTGCTATGGGATATATAATTGATGGTTCTCAATTTTGATTGACAGGTTTGGATCATTTCAGTCTTTGCTTCACCTGGTTTTAATCATGTGAATCACAGGGATAAGATGGTAAATGGGGATTTTTCCCTCAAAGTTCACCCAGAGAACACATTCATTCTAAGTCAGTCAATGCCAGATAGGTTAACTGCTTGTACCTCCCAGTTATATTCCAGGATGTCTTCAAATTAAAATACCACAGGGCTGTCAAGGAGGAACAATTTCCTCCATTGTTTGAAGTGGAATATGTATGCTTCCTGATGCAGGTGGGGTCGTAGGTTGATAAGCACACTGTTAGAAAAAGAATATGTGTGAATAGTATGTGTTGACAGGGTTCTAACGTGCCAAGTATGTTGTTAGAAGAGGGGTATATATAGCGCAAATGCTGGGATCCGGTATTGTTAAACTTTTCTTTACACTTGTTTTGAATGTAAAGATAACTGATAAATACATTTTCAAAATTTCCAACACGAAGTTTCCATAGTGAATGATGAATTTACATCTGATCTTAGTCTTCTATTCCTACTACATTAGTCCAAATATGAATTCATATTTATATTTTGTTGACAGAGTTATGGGCCCAAAGTCCATATTCAGCCATGTTGTTCCTTGAGAATCAGTGGGAAGGATGTATGATGGAATCTAATCAGGGTGGCTCTACAGGAAAGGAACTAGCGCCCTGTACCCTGACTTCAGAATAGTGCCAGAAGCTTTAGTACCACACAGGAGGACAAGCAGATGGTGAGAAATAAGCATGATCTGGCTGTCCTGATCAAATTCATGCAGGGTTGATCAGGATCCCACCAGTCATACCAAACCAACCATCACCTTTGAAATGCAGTACCCTAAGCCCTATTCAATAAGCCCCAAATTGCACACTCTGGGCATCTCTACTGAGACCCCAGTCGACATGTCCAAACATTATTCTTGTGTTTCCTTTAGAGCTGCCTCCTCAGATCCCATGTCCCTTCAGCAGAGACTGCAAAGTTCCCATAAGAAACTAAGAAAGCAGAGTGATAGATCCCTATGATGGCAATATTGACATCCTAGGAGCTAAGCCTCTGGGCGTGTCTATTATGGATTATCTAAATTAGGCTAACCTCTGGGCATACCAGTGAAGTGAGAAGACTTTAACTCTGAGCAGCACCTTTCCATGGACTGCAGTCACAGACTGAATCAAAAAGACAGTGAACTGAGGCATAACCCTCACCTCTCTGCTTCCTGTCTGAGGAGGCAGTGCAAGCAGCTTCCTCACGCTCCGCTCCTGCCACCATGTATCCCCCCCACCTTGATGAGGAAGATGGGGAAGTGCTTTTAAACTGTGAGCTAGGGGGAACCTTGGCTCCCTTGAGTTATTATTTTAGGTATTTCGTTACAGCAACTAGACAGATAACTAACACAACCTTAATATGAAGGAGCAACGTATTCTAGGACCTAGTTTCCAAACCCAAGGAAAAGGATATGACAGGAACGAGCAAGCAGTGAAGCAGGACCTCAAAATGCCAGCCAAAGGCACTCTTTGTTTGCTCAGATTATGAGGAATGGACAGGTCTGCAAGTCTGACCAAGGACTCAGTCTTCAAGACGTTTTCAGCACTTTTCACTTCTTGTTCTTTTTTTTTTATTTTCAAAATGCTGCAAAAAGGCATTTTACTTTTCATATTTGTAGCTCTGCTTCCTCAATCTGAAAGAGCAGAGGCAGAATGAAACACAAATATAATAGAGGAACAATATGTCAACTGCTTTCAGGCATGCCAAGAATCATTCGAATTGAAATCAGGACTTAAGTGTTATCAGCTTTGATGGCTTGTTCTGCCTTAGTTTCTGCTTTATTGCTTTACTCCCAACAACCTTTCCATCCCGTCTTCTGTGCCTTCACCTTTAAAACCACAGGCATCTGGAAAAAGGAACTTCTCTGCACAGTGGCTGTAGAAAGTTATTTGCAAAAATGTCCTTTTAGCATTCCGTGTCTGTGAATGCATATGTGTGTGTTTGTCCCATTTGTGTGTGTGTGTGTGTGTGTGTGTATGTGTGTGTGCATGCGATTTATATATACAGATTAGAGAAAAAAACAATTCCTCCACGATATTGGTTCTGAAAATGGAATATGGAACTCAGGTCATTATGCTTGGTGGCAACCCCCTTTATTGATGAGCCTGCTTGCCAGCATTAAAACGTCAACCTATACTAGTTCCCACATTTCCCACTTTTGCTGGATTTCCATCATAAAATTATGACATAATCTGTGATCTATCCTTTCATTCCTAGTATAGTCTAATCCTATTGCAACTGTTTGGGAGGAGCTTATCATATATTTTATAGGTTCACACATATGTGTATGCATACTATAAGACTTTAAAACCTATAAATTTCCAAGGTTCACACATATGTGTATGCATATTATAAGACTTTAAAACCTATATATTTCCAAGGTTCACACATATGTGTATGCATATTACAAGACTTTAAAACCTATATATTCCAAGAGATAATTTTTCAGCAAACTTTTATGGAGCAGTGGGATGTACAAAATTAAAATTGACTCTAGGGGGCCAGAATATGCCATCTTCAAACATGCCTCTTTAGTATAAGGTGTATTTTGAGTTGATTCTTGTGGGAGTGCAGATATGAGAGTTACTCTGGAAACAGAGTCAGATACCCCTTGCACCCATAGAAGAAGCATCTTTTGTAAGGGTACCTCCCTCTCAGTGCCAAGGAAAAGGGTGAATCTAAATTACTAGATATTCAGCAATGGAAAATTAATGGGCACAAGCCAACTGCAGGACAAATCTCATCTGTGCTCCATATTATGCCTGTTATCATTTTCCCTCTCTTGGCTGTGAGCTTCTACACGTCTGCATATACATGTTTTATTTATTACTCCTGCTTCTACCTGATTGTCACTTGTCACTTTTGAGATGAAAGAATGTCTCCACCCTTGGAAAGTTTGATAATCAAGTTAGTTGAAATAAATTTATAAGGACTTTAAAGAGTGGAATATATTCCGACATGCCCTTGCCTCCTCCCTTAAGGGTTATCTAGAAGAGAGAACAACGACCTAGACAGAGAACCAACCTTAGCTGGCAGGCCCACCTCAAGATAATGTACTTTTTCTTCTCAGAATCTTACTACCTGCTGCAGTTGCTAAGACCTGCCATAAGGTTCAGCTGCATTTACCCCCCGGCTGGGCTTAGAGTTCTCTTGCTGTAAAGAGACAGTATGACCAAACAACTCTTATAAAATAAATCATTTAGTTGGGGCTGGCTTACCAGTTCAGTGGTTTAGTTCATTATCATCATGGCAGTAAGCATGGCAGCTCGCAGGAAGACATGATGCTGGAGAGAAAGGCAAGACTTCTATATCTGGATCAGCACACAAAAGGAAGAAAGAGTGAGTCACTGGACCTAGCTTGAGCTTCTGAAACCTCAAAGCTCACCTCCAGTGACACACTTCCTCCAACAAGGCCATACCTCCTAATGCCACTTTCTAAGCATTTAAATATTTGAACCTATGGTGACCAATCTTATTTAAACCACCACATTCCACTCTCTGACCCCCATAAGTGGGTAACCATACCATAATGCAAAAATGCACACAGTCCAACTTCAAAAGTCTCCATAGTCTATCACAATCTCAAGACTGTTTAAAACTTCAAAGTTCAAAGTCTCCTCTGGCCAGGCGGTGGTGGTACACGCCTTTAATCCCAGCACTTGGGAGGCAGAGGCAGGCGGATCTCTGTGAGTTCAAGGCCAGTCCAGTCTACAAGAGGTAATTTCAGGAGAACTAGGGCTGTTACACAGAGAAACCTTGTGTTAAAAAAAAAAAACACAAAGAAACCCCAGCAACAACAACAGAAAAACAAAACAAAAACCACTGCTACCACCACCACCACCAACAACAACAAAATATCTCTTCTTAGATTCACAGCGATCTCTTAACTGTAATCCCATGTAAAAACAAAACCAAAAAGAAGACCACATCCTTCCAATGTATAATGGCTCAGAATATACATTACCATTTCAAAAGGGGGGAAAGAGAGCATAGTGAGGAAATACTGGACCAAAGCAAAACTGAAAAGCAACCTGGACAAATTCCAAGCTCTACCTCCATGTTTAATGTCAAGTGCTCTTCAGAGAACTCTTAGAGAACTCTTTTCAGCTTCGTTGATTGCAATGTATGTCTTTCTCTTGGCTGGTTCCACTCCCTGTGAGCAGCTTTCCTTAGGCTGTATCCCACAACTCTGACATCTCCATCTTCTTTGGATCTCTAAGGCAACCCCAGCTTCACACTCATAGCTTTATGTAAAGGCCTCTCTGGGCCTCCATAAAGTAACACCCCTGACATAAGTATGGCCTCTGCTGTTTTCCTTAGTTGCAGAGGGAAATTTATAATGTCTTTTTTGTATTCCTGCGTTTAAATTCAGAACTACACAGCCAAAGCTGCCAAGTCCTGTTACTTGCTAGAGCTGGAACATGGCTTCTTCATTCAATTACATTTTCACCAGAATTCCGTTTTCAATGGTTTCCTTCACTGCTAAGCTTGGCGGTCCTGAAAACCACTCTAGACCAAGCATGCCTCCAACTCAGAGATCCACCAGTCTCTGCCTCCCAAGTTCTGGGATTAAAGGAAGGCACCACCACACCTGGCCCTAAATTTTTCTTTAATTTTTTGTCATTTGTCATTAATATATTTTCACAAATTGGAAGCTTAGCTGGCTAGAGTCTTGCTTTGAGGTCACCATTCCCTTTTTCCACCTAGCACCAGATTTATTTAATTTGTTTATAGCTCTTGGTACCCCTTTCCTCCACAAACTGTGCATTTTGTATTTTTCCTTGCTCAGCTTGCTCTCTTTCATTATCGATCCAAAAAGACTGGCCACTAATAACCACACAACACAGTCAACACTAGGCTTTTTTGAAATCTTCTCTGCCAACACAATTAATACAAAATATTCAGTTTAGCCCCAGGCATATTTTTTTAACAAGGGAAGAAAGCAGACAAATTATTTGAGAAAATGTTACATGAACAGTCTCTAGGCCACATGCTAATATTCTTCTCTGAAACCTCTTAAACAGGCCCCTACTGTTCAAATCACCCTCAGTATCTCTGCCTTCCATATTCCTACCAGTTCAGCCTATTAAGCCCTGCTTAAAGTATCCAACAGCTTTCCTAATCCAAAGTCTCTAAGCCCACATTCCTCTATGCAAAAACTATCACCACAGCAATACCCCACTCCTGGTACCAACTTCTGTCTTACTTAGGGTTTTATTGCTGTGAAGAGGCACTATAACCATGCAATTTTATAAAGAAAAATGTTTGATTGGGGCTGGGTTACAGGTTAAGAGATTTAGTCCTTTATCATCATGGCAGTAAGCATGACAGCTAACATGGCAGTTCACTTGCAGACATGGGGCTGGAGAAGGAGCCAAAAGTTCTACATGCATATTGGCATGCAGAGGGAGAGCGATAACTCACTGGGCCCAGCTTGAATTTCTGAAACCTCAAAGCCCACCCCCAGTGAAACATTACCTCCAATAAGAACACACCTCCTAGTGCTACTCCCTAAGCATTCAAATATGAGCCTCTGGGGTTCAATCTAATTCAAACCACCACAACATACCTAGTTCTTATTTTCTGTATTCTTCTTTTAGATGCAGTCCTGAGCCTAACTATGCTTCTAAGTTCCCTGACTAACAGATGGCTCATCTTGCTTGTCAACTGTACTGCATCTGGAATCAAAGACCCAAGCTGCTGGATCTGACTTCCCAGATGCTACTTTACTGCATCTTCAAAGATCCAGGCTGGGACTTTATTGATTTGAAGCAGGAGATACACCCTAAATCTGGGCCATACCTTCTGGTGGCAGCTCTGATAAAAGGACATGGAAGAAGGAAACTTTGCTTTTTGCCTGCTTGCCCTTATGCTTGCTCATCAATCCTATTGCTACAGTATCCTCCCCTGATAACAGAACCAGTTTATTTGGGTTTCCATCACAGACAAAGTCAGTTCTCCAGGACTCTGGTATCAGACTAGGACAACTGAGACATACAACATCATGGACTGAACCACCGCAGGATTTTTAGCTTTTCAATCATATCATAGCCTGCAACTGTAAGTCAGTCTAGCAAATCCCATATATAAATTCACTCTCAGTTCTGTTCACTTAACAAACCCTGATTAGCACACTGTGTAGAGGTTTCTTTCTTCTTCTAAGGCTGCCCTCCTTGCACTGACCCTGTCTGCTGCTAACTTCCATGCTTCTCTTTCCATTCTTCTCCTCTGGGCAACTTCAAAATTTAGCTTGCTGTGGGGTTTTCCCTTTAAACTCTACTAAGTTGCTTTGAAACTTTTGTTTGAGCACATTCTTTGCCCTCAAGTTTCCATTTGTGTCCATTCTTAAATTCTTGGGTTAATGAGATGAAATGCCCCCAGAGGGACACTGACTTCCCAGGTATCTCATGATGGCTCTGCTGGGACTCCCCAAGATTTCCTGTGATATTTTTTGTTGCCTTTTAATTTTTTAATTAGCTGAGAAAATGAACCTGCTCTGCTACTAGAGCTATGAAGGTCAGAAGCTCATCTTTAGCAGAGCTAACAAGCTGGGCTTGGTGTACCCTAAATGATAAGATTATCAGGTGAGAAATAAAGCATGCTAGATTATTACAGGCATGAAGGTGTCATAGGAAAGTGGGTCCTCCTGGAAAGAATCAGATTAGGAACTTCTCTACCTTTTGTGTGAGACAGTGAAGTTGGGGCTTTATGCATAACAGAGAGAAGGACTGTTGTTGCTGGGAGCACTAACAGTTAAAAGCCAGCCACACTTCCGAAGAAAACCAATGAAAGAAATCAAATGAAAGTGTAAGGAGTTTATTGGGCTGAGATACATAGGGAAGACACAACTAATGGGCTGTCTTGCAATTTGAGAAAGGAACAAAGCAAAATTCTGTTACTGGAGTTGTGAAGGTCAGAGCCTCAATTCTAACAATGCTAACAAGTCAGGCTTGACAACTCATCCTCAATAGACTAATTACAAAGTTATAGTGAAAAGTGGAAAAAAGAGATTTATTCAAATTGAGTATCGTATCAGGCAGTTTATCTTCAGAACGGACTGACCAACAGGGCCCAAAATAGGATGTAAATAAGAATTGATGTGGCATTCCCCTCTGTATGCTGTGAATACCATTGGTTAATAAAGAAACTGTCTTGGGCCTGCACAGGGAATACAGGTAGGCAGGGAAAACTAAACTGAATACTGGGAGAAAGAAAGAAGGCAGAGTGAGAGAGAAGCCATGTAGCCCTACCAGAGACAGACACTGGAACTTTACCCAGTAAGCCACAGCCATGTGACAATACACAGATTAATAGAAATGTGTAAAATTAATATGTAAGAGTTAGTCAATAAGGAGCTAGAGCTAATGGGCAAAGCAGTGATTTAAATAATATATTTTCTGTGTGATTATTTAGGGGCTGTGCAGCCGGGAACCAACAAGTGGCCTCCTTACAACAAAGAATAGGTATCAGTCACTTCAGCTGGGCCATGAAGTGCTGTGGGTCCACAACACAGAAGGTAAGGAGCAATAGATGTTAATGGTCTTAACTGTGGCTGATTAAACAGTGTCAGGTGTCTGCTTAGGGAATATACACACAATACTACTACCCTTTCCCTTATGCAACCTTTCGACTTTCTAGGCACTTAAACTCCTATACAGAATCCTGCATCTTATACATCTTTTTATAACAGGAGGAATTGTGGGTAAGATTGACTTCCAAGAAAAGCATGCCCCTTTTCTGGAAATGCCATCTGGGGAAAATGAAACAAAGAAGAGAATATGATGAAGAGGTGCATATAAGCTGCTTACATGCCAGGACTGAAAATGCTGGGGCTTTGTTTGGACCTTCTTTTTCTATGTGGGGTGCCATTCTTCTTTGCTTGTTCTAACTAAACTCTGACTCTGAATTATTACTGTGTCCAATATGAATTATTTCTTCTGTGAGAATAAAAATCAAGGGACTGCTTCTGGTGTAGAGACCAGAGTGGACATATTGGGAAGAGGAACAAAGAGGTCCAGTTAATAGCCAAACCCATCTTCAAGGACCTAAAGTAAGGTTGAGGTTTAAATGGAAGGCAAGGGGTATCCCCTAGGGATGTCTGGTCCTTCCTATTACTAGTCTCAGCTGCAGTCCCTCCAGAAACTTAGTCTTAAAAGTTGTAGATCTGTCTACATTAGACATGTAGACATGTTCCTCCCTCTGGCTAAACTCCTAGGACCTCAGCCTTTCCTTCTTCTAGCAGAAGATTCCTGAGGAAATTCTACTTTTTTTAAGATTGTCACAATAGTCTTGGATAGCTCAAGGGAGTGGTGCAGCTATCTCTTTAAAATAGCTCTCTTCCTTCCAGGACAGCAATAATGTAACATGGTTTGCACAGTTTAGCATCATCCTAAAGCAGTCACAGAGTGTTATTGGGGCTAAGGAATCCACCATGCCTGGGTAGAAGTTAGTTCAGTATAGTGTAGGATATTTATCTACCAGATCTATGACTCTGGAATTTGAGATGAACTTGGGGGAAGAACAACTCGGTAAAGAACAGACTAGAAAGGGAGATGTGGAGTTCAGAAGGATAACTATAATATTTTAGGAGGGATGAGTGAACCCAAAGAACAGATAATAGTTATGAACAAATGCCATCTGCACTCTGGTGAGGCATACATTTCAATCCTTCCACAGAGCTAATCTTCTGCAAGTAGCAGAGAAGCCTCTGAGACACCCTTCCTACTGACGAGGGAGAAAAACCAAGAAAGGGTGGGAGGGTGTGTGTAAGGTTAGAAACCTTGGTTCGGAGACCACATTATCTTGATTTATTTATTTTATTTATTATATTCTTGGCATGTCCAAGCACCACAGTTTGAGACTCTGTTTTCTGAACTCCAAGGTCACAAATATTTTGTCACCATCATCTGGACTGGTCAGTGTCTAAGTTTCTGTCCTATTGCTGTGCAAGTAGAGTCACTCCCTGGAGACTAAGCATTCAAATATATGAGTCTATGGGGTCCATTCTATTTAAACCCCACAGTCAGTCCTTGTTCTTTTGAAGAATTGAGAAACTAAGCACATTTCACGCTTGAAATTGTATAATGTAGAAACACCATGGGGGATTATTGTTGTTGTATGTTTATTTCTTTACATTCTTTAAGGCATCTCAAAATTATTTTCAGGCATATTGAAAATTCTGTGTGAACTTACATTATCAGAAATGAAAATAAACACACCTTTGTTAATAATTATACAAGGCTTATTGACTCACTAGTGAAAAGTTTTTGTACCCCATAAGCCCTCCACCAACACAGGAATCCAAATCAGATAAAATCAAATTGAATTTTAAAAAAATCTCATGTTTAATGGGTAAAACAACTCCCAGATTTTCTGCCCCCACCAGAGAGGAGACCGAAAAACCAAGAGTCTGGTTTCGGGGGGGGTGCAATTTAAATACCTTGTGTGAGTGGTCTTGAGAATCTTTGGGGGAGGAGTCATGTTTGGAAGGTTTTCTGAGATGAAGTAGGGTTTGAGGAGAAAGAGATGGGGGAGGAGATTGAGGTAAAACTTCTACCAAAACATTCCAAACTCTTAGGTATGTGGATGCCAGGCACTGGGGTGGAGCTTCTACCAGAATAATTAGAACTTAATAGTTATGGAGAGTTGGAATATCACAAATCCAGAGCCAAATTATTTTGGGCTACCATTAGTCCCCTTAGTAGCAACTCAGTACCCATGCTTCTGTCTGACCTAAAGCCTTTTAATCATCAGGTAAAACCTTTTAAATATTTAGCTACATAGCAGACCATAAGCTTTTCCCAACCCCAGTGCTAAAGGCGTTATCAGAGAATATCCATCTCCTGTATCGAAGATTCGCCACTCATTCTGACCTGCCTTCCTGATTGACCATTGTATTTGAAATGTGCCTTAAATTATGACTTACTTTTGTTCAATGGCTATCAAAGTGCATGTAAACATTTCTAGATTGATGTAGTGTTTGTGGCAACTTGAATTCACTGTCTTCAGCATACTTTGTAAATGATCTCTTGTTCTCTTTGATATGAGAGCTTTGTTTAGCATCAACAATTTTGACACTTGAATGTGGAATTCCAAAGCTGAGCCAGTTTTCATGGAAGGATGTTAGATCATGGGTCTATCTCTTCAAGACACCAGACACTCTTAACCAGGCCACAGTTCTCTGCTGTCCTTTCCTCTGGGACAGAGAATTAAGTCACTGCCTGCATTGTGGGCTGTGCAGTTCCTGATTTGTGATTCCATCCAGTACCCAGGATCCTCTATGTACCTCAACTTTATGCATTTTAACCAGACTAAATCATGTGCTGAGGAACTTTCTGCCACCTCTGAAAAGATTTTTTTTAAAAAAGAAAACAAACAAGAAACCCCTGAGTTTCCATTGTTCAGGGAATTTCTCTGCAGTCTCCCATTGGCCTTCTTCATCACCTTGTCCATGCTGCCCACCCCTCCATGTTCTAGTGGGAAGCCTCTCCTTCCTTTTATGGTATGCTGCTTTTTACCTATTTTCTGTTCTTTTTTAATGCTCTCCCACCTGAAGGCCCAGTCGTGGTCTGGAGGTCTTGCCTCCTAATAAAGTTAATTCCTGAACCTGCTTGCCGTGCTCGCACTGCTATTTCTCTGTTTCACAGAGGAGTCTGTTGGCATACAGAAGAGTTCCACAACAGCCCAGAATGGAGTAAAACAAAGGTTTATTAACATGGGGATAAACTCACAGAAAGGATAACAATCTACAGTCCTCCGCATGTGCTGGGACCTGGAACTGAATTCAGCAGCCAAGAGGCCCACACATGCTTTGCATCTGCATTTATAGTGCATGAGACCACACCCAAAGTGGGCTGGTATCTTAAAGGTTATTGGCTGAAGGAGTTCCCACAGCAGGAGTAGGCAGATCTGTGTCGCGCACCTACATCAGCCTTGTGTGCCCTAACTTTTGTTTGGCCAGTGGTTCTGTCCATTCTCCTGTAGCTGGTTGTTGCACATCCCCTTATTTGGTTCAGAACATTCATTTCTTTGCGTCTCTTTTCAGGGCATTTGGCCAGGAGTTTGTTTATTTGTTAGCATCCAGCCTTTACCTCTTTCCTTATCTAATTCTGCATTTTTCTATGTTCTCTCTTGCTTCTAGCTACATTACTGCATTGAGAAACTTTGTGAATGTATGAACATAAAATCACTGAAGAGAAAAGCCACTATCCCCAGGCTGGCAAGAGGGCTCAGTGTGTAAAGGACTGACAACCTTTGTTCAATCCCCGGAACCCATGTGGTAAAGGAGAAAACTGAAGAGAATCCAGCAAGCAGCCCCATGACCTTCGCACACTTCCTCTACATAAATAAATAATACATAAGAAATGAGGTTTTGTTTTATTTAAAGAAGGACTATTCCCTCCAGCCCAGTAGGGTGAAATCTTGAAGTTATTCAGTGGTCTCTTCAGTTACATTACAACAAATATGTCCCATTCTTGGGTGGTTGTAGACAGAAGTTTCTGTCCTGCCTGGTCCCATGGCCATTCAGTCCCAAAATAAAGACACACAAAGGTTTATATTAATTATAAACTGTTTGGCATATTAGCTAAGGATTATTATTAACTAGCTCTTACAACTTAAATCAATCCCTAATTCTTAGCTATGTTTAGCCACGTGACTTTGTACCTTACTCAGGAAGGCATTCTCATCTTGCTTCCTCTGTGTCTAGGTGGCAACTACAGACTGAGCCTTTCCTCTTCCCAGAATTCTCCTAGTCTGGTAGCCCTGCCTATATTTCCTGCCTGGCTGTTGGCCCATCAGCATTTTATTAAACCTGTATAAGTAACAAATCTTTACAGGGTACAAGAGTATTATCCCACAGAGGTAAGGAAATTAATTACCTGAGCTGAGAGATAGACATAAGGGAAAAGCACCTAGTTTTTCACACTTTTACATTCTTGTAAACATGCAAGATAAAATATAGATGTATGAAAAAGACCCAGGGGTAAAACCTGAGATCAACTGTCATGAGCAGTGTGTGAATCTTCTCTATAAGTGTAAACCCTAGCTAGTATTGGAAGTTTGGGTTCTCAAGAACAAAGGTGTCCCCAACCAAAATGGGAAGCAGAAATTCAAGGAAGGAAGAAGGATTTGGAGAAAAAAAAATAAAAGTCACCACATGATAGATCTGGTTGGTTTTATATTTGATAATTATGCATTTCAACTTGCAAGCATTAAAAGAAAAAGAATAACTTGATGTTCCCAAGTAAGTTTTCTTGCTGTTGTCATTTTGCATGCTAAATTAGACACCTTGGGTGATGCCAGCAAAAATTATAACTGAGTAGCCTGCCTTACCTGGTGGCTCAAGTCACAAATGATACAAATATAAATTTATTGCAAAAGATAACCCAAGTTCGGCTTCCACAGTCACAGATATTCTTATTAGTTTTAGATCTAAGATCTACTGTTAATGGAACAACAGCTGTTATCCTTCAAAACAATTGCTGGACATCCTTTAAAAAATTGGCTAGGAGATTATATGAACTGCTTCTGCTAAAGGAAGACATTAAACAATATTATGGAGACTTTTAAAATAGTAACCAAATGCTCATAGTTGGTCCCAGAGCCATATTACACAGATCTCTTACTGCAGGAAGAACTAAACAGCAAGGTCTAAAATCTGGCGATCTATCAATTATAAATGACACAGGTAATCATCAAACTCCAGGACACTGAAAGTTTTATATTCTGTCCTTCCCAACCCCTTCACACTTTTCTATTAGCTTTTCTCTCTTACAATCTACTCTCATTTCCCATATTTAAAAATACTTTAAAAAGAATCTGAGATGCTCTTTTTCATATATATTCCTCAATTATAAATAATTTTTGATATTGAGTTTAACAAAGCTGTAGATGAGAATGGAGATGGTGTTTCTCCCATTGATCAGATTTTTGGTTTTTCTTAGTTGACCTTGTTTCACTTGATTCAGTTCCCTGTGTTGAAAATGATCTAATTTTTCCATTGCTCTTATAAGATTTCTCACCGTCCTGTGTATTTTATGGTTCAAAATTTTAGTTTTAATGAGCAAAATTTAATTTAATTCTTTCAAAATGAACAACAAGGACCTATAGTTCCTAAAATCAGAACTAGATAGCCACATGATGTTGTGGCTATAAAATCAAACTAAGCAGAGGAAAATTTAAATTTAAGCAATAATAAAGCATTTCAAAAAGCTCTTCCCATTGAAATGTTGATCACAGATGTTGCCATTTTCTTCCCAGGGCATGGAGCTGAAGAGTTGCTGGAGCAGTGTAGGGTTGATCTGAAATCTGCTGGGAAAAACAGACTAGGAAGAGAAGGTAAAGTCAAGGAGTTTAGGTAAAAAGTTTTATCCAGGATGTACACTTGAAACATCTAGACCCATGGTCCTGGCTGTTGTAGGAAGAGAATTCCAAGACGAGGGAAGGGGGGAGAAATATCCTAATCTTAGGAATAAATAGAATATTCAAGTAGGGGAAACAGGCTGTTGATTGGTAGTACTTATCTGAAGTCCATTCGACCTGTGAGGAGTGGATTCAAGACAATTCCCTGAAGCTTACAAGAAATTTGAAAGTGCATATGTATACGTATATACATTTTACACAAACTATATATATATACATATATATGTATATATATATATATATTTCACACACACACAAACACACACATATATATCATACACTGTTATGCCCAAGTTAATTATCCCCAAAAAGAAACTCCACGGAACTGGATTTTGATGTAAAGCACAAGAGGGTTTTTTAAATATTCAAGCACAAATTTGGGCTACACTTTCACCACACCAAGGCAGTGGATAAATGAAGTGCAACCCCAAGCCTGGGAAAGGGGAGAACTTTTAAACTCTCCCATAATCAGGGGAGTTCATGTCCTGTCGTCTTGGGATTGGGTAAGGAGTGCATAGGGTAAGGTAGTTTCTGAAACCATTGGTCAGTTTTTGGGTGCAAAACACTAACAAAGCGCCATTCATAACTGACAAGGTATCTTCAAGGACAGGATACCTCCTAGGAACATCTGGACCTCATTAAATTTTATAGCCCTGCTCCCTAGCTCCTTAATTGTCTATTTTCAGAGTATCTGTTCAAATTCTGCTATCACAGCACGTTTCTGGAGCTGAGATCCGTCCCCACTCATATGGCTTAAGATGGAGCCTCTTCTTTAAAATGGAGTGTGCAAAGTCAGGTCCTCAAAGCACAAACACACACACACGCACATTTTAGATATGGTAGAATTACCACTGTCATTTCTACTGAAATTCACATTGTAGAAAAGGCAATAAACTCACGCCTTTGAATCATAGTAGAAGCTTGGGGACTCACAATTACTCTGGGTTAAAATATCACCATTCTTTCCACCGGGCTAGATACACAGATCAGACAGTGAGAAGCTGGATATGCAGATCGGACAGTGAGAAGCGGTTTTAGGTCAACACTTAGAGAAGAACCAAGCAAAATTTAAAATCCTGAGCTTGTGACAACGATAATAGTAATCAGTGCTTACCATGGCTAGATTATCAGCTCATCAGGACTTCATTTATTAATGTTAAAACTCTGAACTTTTGAAACTTGATATACCAGTAGCATAGTGCCAGTGACTATGTCGGAGGATCAGCAGGTGACAACTGAAGCTCAGGTGTCACGTCCCCCAGGAGGCATACTGGGTAGGCAAGACCCTGAGACCACAGACTTCAGAATGTCTTTTGCTTCTGTTGGTACTTTACATGTTTGCCGCTGCTATCTTTCTCTGGTATCTGGCATGGTGTAAATGACTGTGGCGAGATCCCCACTGCCTATAACGTGGTCTTTTTTCCTATGGAAGCATCCTCTCTACTGGGCATTTTTATCTGTCGATTATTATGGAGATGATTTCTTCCTAAACTGTACTGTCTAACTGATAATAATGATGTTAGTTTAAATAGAAACATGAATTTCTATTAAGGAGCCCTATAGACTGTGGCTTAGGTTAATGATTAAGAAAAACAATTGAGTCCCAGAAGCCCAGCTAGTTTAAATTCTTTAATCTTAATGCTGCGAGATGTGTTCACAGGTTTCAGAGTGCATCAGAGCTGAAACAAAGCTGTGAAAACAGTGAAGTTAGACTAAGATATTTAAAACAAACAATGTAACCATAAAACGTAATTTTTATATTACCTGAAAGATTTTGCCAGGGTGTATAAGTTGCAAGGAAAAGAATAAAGATAGAGTTAAAATGGGTTAGAAGAAAGACATCAATAATGGGAAATTTAGAAGGAAAACATCAAGAATAAAGACAGGGTTAGAAGAAAAACATCAGGAATGAGAGAAGGAAATCACTAGGAAAATAAAGAATAGAGAATGCAAAAGAATAATAAAAAGTTCTGAAGGGAAACATCAAGAGAGTGTGTGAGTGTCTTCTTCCCTTCACCTGCTCAGATAAAAAAGTCATAATACGCATCAACTCCGTGGATTCCCTTTGAGCCCTGTGCTACTGGAAGCTGATCCCCCACGCAGTGGTAGCATAGAGAGGGAAAGAAATCTTAAATATTTTTCATTTTTACATATATCTTAAATCATTTTCTTATACCTTTACAAATCATATTTGTGGAGAGACGCCATGGATCCACCAGAGATAGATGTGTTGAGACTTTGCTGGCAGGCCATGACCTTGTGGTGATACACAGATTAATAAAAATGGGTTAAACTAATATGTAAGAGTCAGCCAATAATAAGTTAGAGCTAATGCGCCAAGCAATGATTTAATTAATACAGTTTTGTGTGATTATTTGGGGGCTAAGCTAGCTGGGCAGCTGAGACAAACAAGCGGGCTCTCCTGTTGCACCCAACTACCGTGTCCAGAAGTTATAGGATGACAGTCTCCTGTCCTGCTGCACCCGACTACCGTGTCCAGAAGTTATAGGATGACAGTCTACTCTCCTGCTGCACCTGACTGTGTCCAGAAGTTATAGAATGACAGTCTCCCACTGCTCTGCTCTGTCCTGGGAAGCAGGCAAGACTAGAGCTGAAGTCACTGTCACCAACTGCTGCTTGGGGACCAATCCATGAATTAAGGGCAGTTTGGCAAAAAGGCTGAAGATTTAGTCTATGAGAGCAACTGAGCTTACAGGTCCAAAGTTCCACCGTTCCATGGTTTCCCCCAGAATCCCAAGCTTCACAGAGTCTGAAGACACTCGACTCACAGTGAATGCTGCTGGCATAAGATTGAGCTGACTTTACCTTTGATCTTATGTTGTTGTAACAAAGTACCTGAAGATGAGTATTTTAAAAATAAAAGAGCAGGGCAATGGCGGCATATGCCTTTAATCCCAGCACTCAGGAGGCAGAGGCAGGTAGATGAAAAAGAAGGAAAAAAAAGAAATCATATTTGCACACTTTAAAACACTTTCTTGGGTCTTTATAACTTGCATTTACATATCTTAAAACACTTTTTAGACCCTTACAACTTGCTTAAGTTTTCCTATCCTCAGACCCTGTAATTTCTTAATTATAATTAACTATAAAATCAAAATATAAATTGCATGCTTCCAACCTTCAATACCTAAGAGTATATACATTACCATTCCAACAGGGAGAAATGAAGGCATGAGAAAATACTGGACCAAAACAAGACCAAAACCCAGAAGGGAAAATAAATCCTGTAACTTCATGTTCCTTGTTGAAAGGGCATGACTCTGCCCCTCCAGATTTCCTGACTGAACACACCGCTTTCTATTGGGCTGGTTCCATTTCCTGTGTGGAGCTTTTCTTGCCAACCACCTCGTAGTTTGTCATCTCCAACATCTTGTGTGCTTCACCTCCTCAGCTTCATGCAATGGCCTCTCTGTGCCTCTCAGACTGGACCATTCTTCTCACATTGAGTAAAGCTCTGCCAAACTTTTCCTGGGCTCAGCGACTCTCTGAAACCATGGAGGAAGAAGCTACAACACCGTGGTTCTTCCATCTTTCATGCCTTCTCAGTCAGTACCACAGGTATAACATCCAAGTCTGATCACCAACTTGGGATAGACCTTGAACCCCTGGAATTATATTTGCAGCAGTTTTTGTTTGTTGTTTTTTTTTTTATCAGAAAATTCCTTAGGTCTTTTCCTTTCACAGGTGGAGGATTAGGTGGGTGGAGTCTTTCCTTAAACGTACCCTCCACATTGTTCCAGTACTTAATTATACTAATCTCCTTAACAAGAGCAGACTCTTTCAGCACATACCTTGGCTGTAATACTAAGTGTTCTTTTATTCTCCAAACCATATACTTAGTTTTTCTTTCTGCCTGACTTGCTCTTTTTCATTATAGGCCTGGATAAGAGAAATCAGTAAGAAACATTACACAGATTCAATATTATGCAGTCTTGAAAATTCCTTCACCAAAACATAATTGGTCCAATACTTTTAAATTTAGCCTCAGGCAGGTTCTTAGGGCAAGAAAAGGAGGCACCTATACTAGTTGCCAAAATAGCACAGACATAGAGAAGTTCCTCTCTGAAACCTCTTGAGCTAGGCCTCTACATCCAGCATTGTTCTTAGTCCCCCATGCTCCTATTAGAACATCTCCACTAACCTCTGCTTGTAGCATTCAGCCACTTTTCTCCCAAAGTTCCAAATTCTTCCACACCCTTCAAAAGACATGGACAGATTTCTCAGAAAAAAACTCCAGTCCTTGTACCAGTCTTAGTTTCTGTTGCTGTGATAACACCATGACAAAAGCCAGGCCTATAGAAGAAAGTTTATTTTCACTTGCAGTTTCAGAGCGTGTCATCCATCATAGCAGGTGGAAAGCAGGTAGCAAGAGGCAGGCAGGGTGCCAGGATCAGGAAGCTGAAGGATCACATGGTCAGCCCTTTAACTGCAAATATAAAACACAGAACAAATTAGAAGTGAGGTGATGCTATGAATTCCCAAAAACCTACAACAATTGATTCCTTTCCTTCAACAAGACCGTACCACCTCTTAAAACAGCAGCACCAACTGGGGGACTAAGTATTCAATTTCTCAAACCAATGAGGAATATTTCTCATTTAAACCACCATATCCTTCCACCTATAAAGCTACAACTGGAATTTATTAACTTAATACCATACCATTAGCTTTCATCAACCCTGAAGTTAAGAATATTATCAGTTGTGTTATTAAGAATTTTGATGTCTAATTTCTTGAGTTCTTTATATATTTTGGAAATGAGTTCTTTGTCTGAAATGGGGTTGGTGAAGAACTTTTCTCAATTGGACTTGAGTTTTGTTCATGGGGAAAGATAGGGATCTATTTTCATTCTTCTAAGTGTTAACATCCAGTTATGCCAGCACCATTTGCTGAATATACTGCTTTTTGCCATTGTATAATTTTAGCTTCTTTGTCAAAAATCAGGTGTTCATAGATGTGTGGATTAATATCCAGATCTTCAATTCTATTAGTCAACCTTTCTGTTTTTAATGCTAGTACCAAGCTGTTTTCATTACTATAGCTCTGTGATATAGCTTGATGTCAGGGATGGTGAGGCCTGGAAGTTCCCTTATTGTACAGGATTTTTTTTTTTGTCTATCCTGGGTTTTTTGTTTTTCCGTATGAAGTTGATTATTGTTATTTCAAGGTCTGTGAAGAATTGTGTTGGGATTTTTATGGGAATTGAATTGAATTTGTAGATTGCTTTTGGTAGGATTGTTATTTTTACTATGTTGATCCAACCTATCCAAGAGCATGGGTGATCTTTCCATTTTCTGGTATCCTCTTCAATTTCTTTCTTTATTTTCTGGTATCCTCTTCAATTTCTTAAACTTCTTGTCAAATAGGTCTTTCACTTCTTTGGTTAGTGTTACCCTAAGATATTTTATGTTCTTTGTGGCTACTGTGAAAGGTGATGTTTCTCTGACTTCCCTATCAGCTTCTTTATCATTTGTATATAGGAGGGCTACTGACTTTTTTTTTTTTTGAGTTGGTCTTCTATCCTGCCATATTACTGATGGTATTTATCAGCTTTAAGAGTTCTCTGGTAGGCACTCGGGAGTTAGCGCATGAGTCCTGGTCCTCGTTGCCGCCATGCCCGCCGACATCAGCCAGTGGTCCGGGCCTCTGAGCCTGCAGGAGGTGGACGAGCATCCCCAGCACGCGCTGCGGGTCGCCTACACCGGGGTGGAGGTGGACGAGCGCTGACGCCCACCCAGGTTCAGAATAGGCCCAGCAGCATTTCCTGGGATGATCTTGACCCAGGGAAACTCTACACCCTGGTCCTCACCGACCCGGATGCTCCCAGCAGGAAGGACCCCAAATTCAGGGAGTGGCACCATTTTCTGGTGGTCAACATGAAGGGCAATGACATCAGCAATGGCAAGGTCCTCTCCGATTACGTGGTCTCTGGGCCTCCCAGTGGCACAGGCCTCCACCGCTATGTCTGGCTGGTATACGAACAGGACAAGCCACTGAACTGTGACGAGCCGATCCTCAGCAACAGGTCAGGAGATCATCGTGGCAAGTTCAAGGTGGCGGCCTTCCGCAAGAAGTATCACCTGGGAGCCCCGGTGACGGGCACATGTTACCAGGCAGAGTGGGACGACTACGTGCCCAACCTGTATGAGCAGCTCTCTGGGAAATAGAGGAGCCGTGGAGGCCAGTGGTCCTGGGGACCCACACAGTATTGTCAAGTTGTACAAAGCATGCTGTTTCTCCTCCTTCCTTCCTACCCCCTCACAGGGAGTCCTGAGCTGTGTTAGGATAGAGGTGTAGGGTGACTTCCCACTGTCCATCCTTAGGATTCTAATAATCGTATCCAGGTTTATGTTTGCTCGAATTTAGTCTCCTTCTAGGAGGTGTTTGGTTTTCTGATGGAGTCCTTGTATTTTTAATTTAAGATTTGCAACTCTGAAAAGTAACACTCTGCTCCATGTGAGCGTGAGGGCTAGTGTTGTCTGTACATGGTTTGACAAGGACTCGTCCAGAACCAGGCACGGTGGCATCTTCTGATATGTGTTTTTAGAGTTCTGTCCCCCGACTGAAACAACTCAAGGCTTCCATCGCTACACCCGGACAGCCCAGCTGGGGCAGGCGCTGCACAGGTGTTGGTGTCCTGTCCCTCTAATGAACAGGGCTACTGTGCTGAGGCGAGGCCCCAGAGAGAGGGCTAAGTCTTGCTTCTCAGTAGTGTGAGCAAAAGTCCCTGGAGTTGCTAGGTGTGTTAATCTTGTCTGTACATCATCAAATAAAAATAAAGGCATTGGATTCAGGCAAAAAAAAAAGTTCTCTGGTAGAATTTCTGGGGTGCCTTAGATATACTATCATATCATCTGCAAATAACAAAAGTTTGACTTCTTCCTTTCCAATTTGATTCCCCTTGGTCTCCTTTTGTTGTCTTATTGCTATTGCCAAAACTTCAAGAACTATGTTGAAAAGATATGGAGATAGTGGACAGCCTTGTCTTGTTCCTGATTTTAGTGTAATCACTTTGAGTTTCTCTCCATTTAATTTGATGTTGGCTGTCGGCTTGCTGTATATTGTTTTTATTATGTTTAGATATGTTCCTTGTATCCCTGATGTCTGCAAGACCTTTACCATAAATGGGTGTCAGATTTTGTCAAATGCTTTTTCAGCATCTAATAAAATGATCATATGGTTTTTTCTTTCAGTTTATTTATATAGTTACATTGATAGATTTTCGTATGTTGAACCAACCCTGCATCAACCCTATTTAAAAATGGAGTACAGAACTAAATGTAGAATTCTAAACAGAAGAATCTCTAATGGCCAAAAGATACTTAAGGAGGGTAGAAGGGGAAGAAGAGGGGAGAAGGGTAGGGTTGAGGAAAACTTGAGGGAATGGGATGTTGTGATGGAGGAAGGACAGAGATGAGAGCAAAGAAAGAGATATCTTGATTGAGGGAGCCATTATAGAATGAGCAGAAACCTGGCTCTAAAGAAACTCCCAGGAATCCAGAAGGATGACTTCAGCTAAGATCCTAAGCAAGAGAGTTGAGAGGGGACCCAATATTGATTTGCCCTGTAGTTAGACTGATGAATATCTTAAATATCACCATAGAACCTTCATCCAGCAACTGATGGAAACAGAGGCAGAGACCGGCATCAGAGCACTGGACTGAGCTCCCAAAGTCCAGCTGAAGAGTGGGAAGAATGAGAATATGAGCGAAGAGGTCAAGACCATGATGGGTTCACCCACTGAAACAGTCTACCTGAGCTAATGGGAGTTCACCAATTCCAGCTGGACTGGGAAGGAACACACATAAGACAGAACTAGGCCCTCTGAATGTGGTTGACAGTTGTATGGCTGAGGGAGAGCTGGGGAGGCCACTGGCAGTGGCACCAGGATTCATCCCTACTGTATGCACTAGCTTTTTGAGAACCTATTCTCTTTGGATGTATACCTTGCTCAGCCTAGATATATTAGGGAGGGCCTTGAACCTTCCACAAAGCAATGTGCCTTACCCTTTCTGAGGATTGGATGGGGATGGAGTGGGAGGGTATGTGGAAGAAATGGGAGGAGGGGAGGTAGTGGGAACTTGTGTTGGTATGTATAATGAAAAAAGATAGTCTGTTTTCTTTTAGGGAGAAGTTTTCTATCTAGAGCACCCAGTACTATCTGATCATTGGATAATAGCTGTCAAGATTTCTTTCATATCTCACAAATGTCAGTAAGAGAAATGATTATTCAATCATCGTGGCTATGTTATAAGCATCTGAGAGGCAGAGACAGGGGCAAGAGCATGGCCCAAACTCTTGTGTATGTTGGAGGTTGCATGTCGGTGTTTGGGGGCAACACATACTTGTGTGTGTTTGCTTGTAGTAGCCAGAGAACAACTTTGAGTGTCATTCCTCAAGCGCCTTCTACCTTAGCTTCACTAAACAGGATAAATTAGCGTTCCAGTGGACTCCTATGGATCTTCTACTTCTGTCTCCCCTCCTTCCATTGCTGAAGCTATGAGTATGAACCCATATGCTCAGATATTTGAGAGGATTTTAGGGATCAAATTCAAGCCCTCCTATTTGCAAGGTAAGCACTTTCCCAGCTAAGATACCTCTGCAGCCCTGGTCTCAAGTGTCTTAATAAGATTTTTAAGACAGGATTCCTTTCAATGTGGCTTTACTTCAATTTTTAACTAACAAATTCAGCAATCAATGGCCCTTATTACATTCACCAAGATGTTACTTTTCTGACTTCTGCTTAAAATTATTGAAGAGAAAATATTTCCCCACCCTCTCCAAATTGTTGGTTTCTTAAGTGAAAATTAGACTTACACTTCATCCTACATAAAATGAGTGCTGTGTTTGCAATATTCTTTTTGTCTGTGGTGGATTTATATAAAAAGTAAGCAAGATATTTTATGGTCCATGTTTAGTGATGTGCTTACACAATCAGAGACTTAGGAATCAACTTCATTATGCAGTTAAGCAGTTCATAAAAGTTATGAGTCCAATGGATTTACCATCCCTTGTTGTTGCAAGCCTTTAACAACAACAGCACTGTGAACAAAGAAATCATAATGCAAATATTCCAGAGGCTTCTCACCAACCCCTGCTTCAATTATACATGAATTAGCAGAAATGAATTCACAGTTTTATTCCATGATGTAGTAGAGCTCAAGTATTTCATAAAGTGTAGCCGTGCAGCAAATTCTGAGCTCATTTTAGAATAATTACACATTGATGTTACTTGTGTAGTTAAAAGGAAATGTGGAAATTTTCCCATTGTAAGCACTTTTTGAAGGCTCACTCTGTTCTCTAAAGTGAGCAATCTTTCATTCCAGAGTAAGCTGGTAGCTCCATCTTCCCTGTATTTCATCTTCCTCCTCTTATGCCTCAATTAAAAACACTAATGCTTATTCAGACAAGTCTTAATTACAGGCCTGGAGCAAACCAAGGAGCCTCCATGGATTTCCCAGGTAATTTGTTTAAATGATGCATTTACCTCAAGTTCCTCCTTCTAGGTCCTTTGAATAATTATGGCTGAGCTAGAGGAGACTGTCCCTTAAATGTCTTAATTTAACTTGCTCACCAAAATTTGACATTCTCATATCTCTTTTCCCAATGTCTTTCAAAAAAGAGATACCTGTGGGAGGGAGATTAGCTGACATTTGCAGCTTCTGATACACTAGAAGGGCTTTTAATTTTATTACAGAAAATATGTCTTAACTTTTAATTTTTTTATTATATGTATATCTATGTGTACATGTGCTCTGGGGCCTAGAGAGGCCAAAAGAGGGCATTGGACCCTCTGAAGCTCTATTTACAAGCTGTCTAGCCTGGTCTTAGGACCTGAACTCAGGTTAATCTCTATGCAAGAGCATCTTAATCAGTAAGCCATCTTTCCTGGTCGAGGTCAGATAAACTACCATGCGGAATGTATTGCATTTCTATTACTTTGGATAATCACAGGATTCTGAGGTCATTAGTAGTCACCCCCATGTGAAAAGTGAGGCTGGCAAGAGGAATCTTAATCAAACTAACTGAAGTCATAACCAGACCATGACAAAGTGGCGTCTTTAATTCTAGTCTCTCAGAATCTGAATCCTGACTCTGTTATAGACCAAACTGACAGACCAAACTTCAAGGTGAGAGAAGCTCTTGGTCTATGGTCAAATGTACTCAACAGGAAAATCAGAGTTCAATTCACAAAACTTACGTGTTGTGCAGAAAGTTGGTAGAAAGCTAACAGGTGCAATGTTCTAATTCTGAGAAATAATCATCTAGGGTGATAGATAATTTTACTGCATACAAAACAAAACAACCTTCTTCCCCAAAAGAAATAGCTAATGGGAAGCTGGTCAGTCGCCCCAAACACTGCTCTCTGTTGTTGCTAAGATGCAACAAAAAGATTTATGCTATAAATTATTTGGACCTGTGGGTAGTTTGAAATGTAATTGGCACCCATAGTCTCCTACAGAGTGGCACTTATTAGGAGGTGTGGCTTTGTTGGAGTGAGTGTGGCCTTGTTAGAGAAATTGTGCCTCTACGGGGCAGGTTTTGAGGTTTCCTATGCTCATGATACTGCAAAGTGTCTCAGTTCACTTCCTGTTGCCTACAAGTCAAGATGTAACCAGCACCACATCTGCCTGCATGACCGCATGCTCCCTGCCATGAAGATAATGGGCTAAACCTCTGAAACTATGAGTGAGTTACTTCAATTAAATGTTTTCCCTTATAAGAGCTGCTGTGATCATGGTGTCTCTTCACAGGAATGGAAACTCTAACTAAAACAGAGACAAGCAACACAAAGAACATTTTGATACATGAGACCATATTGAACAGAAGAAAACAATGAGCAAAAATGTATGTGATTATTTTAAAACAGTCATTAACTGATAGGTAGAACAGGTCCAAATCTATACTGGGCCTTGAAAATGAAACCTGGGGATAGCTGATTTCTCCCTTTTCAGGGCTCCAGTCCGTAAAAGATTTAGCCAAGTGTTATTGGCATGTCTTTTACAATGGAGCATACTATGACATCCATATCCAGAGGGAAGCATACTACAGCCAAAGATTTATTTGCTCACTCATGAACCAAAGGGCCTATTGGGCCACACAAAATAGGCCATCAATACCTGTTTATTAAAGAAAGAGGAACTAGGTTGTCTCCACAAAGGACACAGCACACAGATTTGGGGAAGGAAGGAGAAGACTGTGTTTCTAGGGGACTAAAGACAACTCAGAGAGAGAAGTAGAGTGGTTAGGTGATAAAGAATAGCTGTGAATTGCCAGCACCTAACAATCTGGGCATCTGTAGTAGAGTCCATAAGGTATAGGAATAGGAGACAAGAGCAAGGACTAAGACCAAGGGAGAAAATTCAGAAAAGCACAGCTTTGACAGTCTGATGTAATAAGACCCATGCATGCTAGTTCCTAGTTCAACACTTCAAAAGCCTTTGGAGTTCTGGGGATAATAGGGCATGAGGAGCAGCCTTTGTTGTTTCTGTAACAGTTTCCTTTCAACCACGCCTGAGTTTAATCCAGTGAAGAGACCCCTGGGGTGTTCTGGACAGCTTTAAGATGGACTTGTCGCCAGAGGAAACAATCCTGGTTAAATGACCAGTATGCTATACTCTGCCTCTCGCCCTGTGACGACAGACGATTAATTATTCAAGGTCAGTGACTGACTCAGTCATACTCCCGTGATGAAATATCTGCAAGGCACCAATGCAGCATAGTGTAGCTCCTCTTGGTGAGACTGCTACAGCGTTGCAAGCTTGTGACATTTAGCAGTGTGGAAGGCCATCCCATTTCCTCATGGATTTCTGCTAGCGATTTTAGGTTTTCTCTTCTATAATGAATGTAATAGAAGGCTGTGTTTCCTATTTCCATGGGCCATTCTAGAGCAAATTCTAGTACTCAAGGTGTAGACATGGGTTCTCTCATGCATAGTCAGCCAGCCAGACCTGTGGAAGAACCAGAAGTTGTAAGTGTGACCTAAAGTGAGAAGAGCCTTAGAAGACTGGACCCTTAGCCTTCGGGATTTGAAAATAGCACTAGATAGATGGTGTCGCATTGATCTGGCAGACACCTACTTAAGGCGGGTGACTTGGAGAACTGGCTGTTCATCTACACAAAACCCCACATTTTTTTCAGAAGTATCCAGTAAGTAGAAACCGAATAACTACAGTTGAAAATCAATAGTGGATGGCATCTTTTATAAATACATACAAACACAAATACAAACACTACATAGATTGTTTTAAATCAAAAGAAGGAACTTGAGTGATGGTTCAGCAATTACAAAGCCCTCTAAGGCCATACACACACACACACACACACACACACACACACACACACGATAATAAAATCAAATCTTGAAAAATAAAGTTAAACTAAGTCATTTATGAAAGGAATCAGAGATATTGTACAAGATTCACTACAACTCTCCAATCTTGCACCAGTTACTGTCTCCTTCTGGAATTTTCTAGATAGATGTGGAGAAGACATATTACCTGCTTATTGTCGAGAAAATCTCTGAACATACCCATGTTATAGTTATTTTTTCACATCTTGCTGTGTCAGCTAAATCTCTGAACCACAATTCAGGATTTGTATTCCTATTCTCCCACCCACACAAGCTGGCGTCTCCTACTGAGAATGAATGTTTAGTCAACCCTACTTTGCTAAAGTCTATCACTATTCTTATGTCTAGCATTGCTCTTCCAGTAACCAGGGCTGATTTCTACTTTTCTTATTACCAGAGGTCTCTGCTCCTCACTTCCGTAAAATGTTACCCTACTGAATGGAGGCTCCTCATAGATAATGTAAGTTACATAAGCCGCAAGTGAACTAACCTTCCACATTTGAATTATACTGTTTACAAAACTACCAAGCATTTGCCAGGAAGGCCAATGCCTTCATAAGGTCAAGCAGTCCAACTACCTGGTCTGAATATATTTTCTTCCACCCTAACTTCCCACCACGCTAGCCTAAGTTTTCATGATTGGAAACTAAAATGTTTTGGACATCTTAAGAGATAAAACAAGCATAAATAGTCCCTAAGCCAACATATATCTTACCTTCCTTTAGATCTGGACTTCTTGGTCCAATCTAAATCTTTACTACTAAGAATTAACATGAAGCAATGACAGCTCTATTGTCTTAGCATCAAAGTATTCCTCCATTTGGCCCACATCACTGTCCTTGTTCCTTCCACAGTAACTGAGTTTGCTGCCTTAAGTCACAGATGATGCTCTTCATAGTCTTATCGTTAGGGCTGAAAGCCCTTCATTCTCCTTATCCATCAGATGTTTTTGTATAGGCTTAGATAATTTTGAGGTCACATTCTGGGCATCTGATAAGAAAGTACTCAATGGTTATTACTTTTTGCTAAATTCCCATTAAATGTCTTATAAATATTGAGGGTGTTGCTAGAGTGGTTGGTTTAGCTATCTATATTTCTAAAATTTAGAGAGACACACTCATCTTTTCATATACTCACATAGTCCCTTGGCTCAAAGCCAGGCTCTGTAGTCACTTACTTTGAATAAAGCTGATATTGTTACTCCTAGGGTCAAAGGTTGTTTTGAAGGTATCTTCTAGTACTTATACCATGGAGCAAAGATACAAAACCTGATCCCCAAAAGTCCAGCACATGAGAGGTTAATCTCAGGGCTTCAAACTTTTGATAAGAAAATGTTCTATATTCTGGAATTCCTATCTTCAATTCTTTGTCCTTTTGTTATATCAAAGGCAGTTAGAATGGCTTCTAGCATATAGCATACATAAAAAATAAATGTTCAAAATGAAAAATGAGAAGCAATATGAACTACATACCGAGAGTTATGCATAAAAATGTTTACAGAGCATTAAGTACTCTGAAGATCATTAGAAATCAATATCTTCTAAACATAGCATTAGTCATGTAAGCTTCATAAGCCACACAGAAAAACATGCAGCTGGAAATTTACACTTATGGAAATTTAATGGCATCAGAAAATGGAACAGATACAATACAACCAAACAGAAGGAAATGTGAAGTTTCTTTATCTGCATTTTAACCCCCTGTAAATCACAATTACGAAAATTATAAATATATTGGATAAACTTTTCAGAAAATGGAAATCTGAGTTAATGTCTTCTGCTCCTTCTAAAATTTCCTTGGAAAAGACACTAACCAGAAGGAAACAACAGCACACAGTGACCTGACAAGGTACTCACTGCTACCTGGCTTCCCTGATAAGGGAACTGCAGTCCAAAATCCCTACCTAGGCTCTTTCCACTCAGTCACTTTCCTTGGACAGTGCTGCAGCACACAGAAGCATCCTGTGTTGGTGTGCATGCACATGCATGGTGCTCTTGGTTACATTTCTATTGCTACGATGCCGTTACCAAGGCAGCTTATAGAAAAAGAGTTTATCTGTGGCTTACAGTTTAACAGGGTTAGATTCTATAACCATCATGGCAATAAGCAGGTACACTTGGTGCTGGAGCACTAACTAAGCTCGCATCTTCATCCACAAACAGGAGGCAAAGATAGCTAACTCGAAATGGTATGGGCTTTTGAAACCTCAAAGCCCACTCCCACTGACATGCCTCCTCCAACAAGACCAAACATCCTAACCCTTACCAATGAAATGGAGACCAAGCACTCAGTATATGAGCCTATGAAGGCCACTCCCATTCAAACCACCACATGTGGTAATATGTATACATATGCATGTATGTGCAGGTGCTCACTTACACATGTGCATAGGAAGGCCACATATGATGGTCAGTTTTAACTGTTAATTGATACAATCTACAGTCACTTGGGAGGCATCTCAGAAGGGATTGTTTAGCTCACGTTGGCCTGTGGTCCTGTCTGTAGAGGATTGTCTATTATCAATTGCATTAATTGATAAGGGAAGATTTGACAACTGTGGATGGTACCATTTGGGGATTGAGATATGGACTGTAAAAGAGTAGGGAAAGTGAGTTAATCACTAGAGACATACATGTATTTAATCTCCCTCCTCTTTACTGTGCGCAGGATGTGGCTAGGCGTTTTAAAGCACCTGCTGCCTTGACATCCCTGCTGGGATGGAGTGTAAGCTGGGACTACGAGGGAGAATAAATTCAGCTGCGTTTCACTGAGGGACTTTATCACAACAGAAAGGAAACTAGGACACCAAAAGTCATTATTGTGTCTTTCCACGATTGCTTTCCACCTTAATGTCTGAAACACTATCATTTGAACAAGGAGCTCACTGATAAGGCTTCACTGATTGGTCAATAAGGCCCAGGGATCCCCATCTCTGACTTGACTTGGCAGCCATTAGCACACATCACTACACCTGCATTTGGTATCAGTGCTGGAGATCTGAACTTAGGTCCTCATGATTGCATGGCCACCACTGTACCCACTGGCCCATCTCTCTCCAAATGAGGACCGTCTTTTCCTTTTAGGGTAAAGTGGATAACTATGGTAGTTCTGACCCTGTAACTCCTTGAGTTGATGGGAAAGATTTTGTTTCTAGGTCTTTCAGGGCTCACACGACCTAATGAGAATTGGTGGATTAGAATGAAGGAGACTTGTTTCTACTGAGCAGTGTTGCCAATACCAAAAGACACAGTTCATTTTTGTTCATTGATATAAAATAGCATCATTAAGTAGAAAAGTGAAGATCGAGAAAGAATCTGACCATTTTCTACCTGTTGTGCACTTAAGTATATGTCCTATGTGACACACAGAAGGCACAACTCTTCTTGAGAGCCTTAGGGACAATATTACCTGGATATATATACTATTCATGTCTTATAATGTAGTAATTTCATTATTAAGCAGTTAATTCTCAAATATGTCACAAAATTCTCAAATATGTCACAAGAAGGTGAACAGAACAATCTTTTTTTTCAGAATTTTGCTGCTGGGGGAGAAGAAAAATAGTTATGTTTTTAGCTCACTGATTTAAAACAGACTGAGGAATTAGATCTGTAAGTATCAACCTTGATACATTGTGTGTATAGATGTGTGTGTGTGTGTGTGTGTGTGTGTGTGTGTGTGTGTGTGTGTTGTAAATAATAGAGGAGGCCACATATAGATAGATGTATATCAGTAAAATAATTACTCTGAGGAGGAAAAACTCAGGACTGGATCAAGAGAAATCTTTAAACATACCCAAACTTGCATTCCTTAGAAACTGCAGTAAAGATGCTGAAGTGTAACTCCGCACAATTAACAGTTTCTGGGCAGATGTGGGTCGAGGTGCTGGCCATAGGGAGTTTGACCATGATACAGTAAGTATGAGGACGACACAAACGGAACTTGGTGAATTTTGGGGTGTGTGTGTGGGAAGGTGGGACCTGGGATAAAGGCAAACAAGTGTGATTGGGTGCATTGTATGAAGTTCACAAATAATTAATAAAAATATTATTTTGAGGAAAAAATAACCTAAAATAGTTACAAAAATTATTCATAATATTGACTTTTTCTTTCTTCTTCCTCTTCAGCTATTTCTCCCCTTCTTTCTCTCTCTCCCCTTTCTTTCTTTTTCTTCTGTCTCTCTCTATCTTTCTCTGTCTTTCTCCAGTCTCTGTTCCCTTTCCTTCCTTCTTTTATCTCTTTTGCAATACTGAAGGAAGAGTCTAGATTTTTGTACATCCAAGGTGAGTGTTCTAGCATTGAGTTATATGGTGTTGAAGATTTGGATTACTTTTGCATAAATGTCTACATTACATTGAATATTTACATTTATTACATATAAATTATGTGCAATGGTGATTTTTAAATATTGCAGAATTTAGAGCAGGGAAAATGATCATGATTACTTTATCATTAAATTCCCATACAAAACATTGACTTTGAAAGATTTCTTCTAGAAAGTAAAGACCTATAATCTCTCCACTGCTCAGCATCTTGGAAGGCAATGTGCTATGGTAGAAGTGATATGGGCGTCAGTGTCTATCCTACTTCAAAATTCATTAGATGGCTTTAAACTACGCACAAACAAATGTAGTACAAGGGTCTTTCTCATAGCAGGCAATAATTTCCTACCTTTCATAGTATGCATGTTTAAGTGACACAAGCACAACTTGGTTCAGAACGACATATTCAATGTCATTGTTGTCCAGCAGGTCAGAATGCTGTCCTATCCTGTTCTGCACTGTGAAGATCTAAGGGCTACGAAAGGTTAACTAGCCTTTCACCAGCACAAAGCCATTCCATTGCTGCCTTTGTACAAGTTTACCTACAGCACTGATTTCCTCACTTAATCCCTCACGTCTCTATTATTACTCTGTAAGTATTTCATGTCATGCTTTGGTATGTGCTCTAGGAAAATCAATATACCTCGCTAACCTTCAGTTTGAATTAAGGCGTTATTCAAAATCATTGACTTCCTGATGGAATTTTAGCACTAATGTTTTACAACTCCAAGATCTCATGTGTATTTGATATGTCTTTTGAAATAGTACAGGAAGGGCTCCAAAAATGTTACTCTCACATCCTGGGCAGTTTCAGGTTGTATAGAGTAGCCGTGAGAAGGAGCAATAGAACCCCCTAATGGAATTCATCTACATTTCTTTGGTAGGAAAGTTGATATCCAGTTAAACAAGGCTGAATTATAATGTAAATGTATTTGGAAATAAATATGCTTATGTAAAAGTATAGTTAACATTCATAGAACAGATATTACAGATACTCCTTTGATGATGATAAGCAGAAGATACACGGCTGGGGCCAGATCACACCAGGCAGAGCGTCCCCTTAAGATATTCTATGTGTGACGTATGGGGCAAGCACCTTCTACAATACTGGTCAAATTACGAATGCTTTACTATACAGCATAAGCGTAAATAAGCTTCATTTGTTTCTAGGTGTAACTAAGTTAAAGGAGAAGTTGATTTTTGCTGCTTGGTGTTAGAATGTATATTTGATTTGAACACCAAAGAATTTTAAAATGTTTTTATAATTATATATTAGCTATACATTATAATGGGTTTCAGCATTTGCATTTAAGTTATTTTCCAATAAATCTATCTATACAAGTCTTGCCTTGGCAATCATATTGTTGACATTTCTCAGGTTTAACTTCTTGAGCATGTCTAGAGGTCAATATCTTGAAGCAGGCATCCTGGACCTGAGGCCCTTGCAATCTTTCTGCTCTCTTTCCTTTGATTTTCCCTAAGCCTCAGATATAAAGATGGCATTGTGGCTATGTCATCTAGGACTGGGGACCCTATAGTCACCATTTCTCTGCATTTTTCCCAGTGTACATCTCTGTAATAGCCTCATCTGCTGTAAAAGAAGCTTCTTTGAAAGGGTTTAAGGGGTGAGAATACATTTACTTACTTACTGGGTACGAATTTAGAATACAGTTGCAAATCATATTAGCTTTAAAAAATTATAGTATTGGGTTCTTCAGTAGGGTCTATGACCTCTGCACTTATGGGTAATTGGCGAGAAATGAATTCCTTCCTTTTGAGTGGGTCTTAAGTCCAAGTAAACAGCTTTGGTTTACCCCAAAAATATAACTGCCAGTATTGTACCTTTGGAAATTTCATTCCAGACTGGTTATTGTTATGATTCATAAGCTTTTCAGCTTGGTATGACTTCTTTTCTTCCTTGACAGCTTTCATAACACCTTCCAATACTATAAGAATGCCCAGCATTTTTAGTGTAGATTAGGTGGATGGAACTTGGTTCCTTACACTAACAAGGTAAGCGTTTTCTGACTGAGTCACCTTAGTTCTTAATTTTTTAACAATGGAAGTGTGCTAAATTCTGTCACATGCTCTTCCTGTATTTACTGAGATGAGTTTTATCCCAACTTATAGTAAAATGGTATAATACATCAATTGTTTTACTTACATTAAACAATCAGTGTTGCTTCCCAATAAATGTTCTTCTTAGTCACCTAGTGGGCTTTGGAATTAGGTTTGCAGGTAGTTCATTATGGATGCCTGGATCTTGTATACCAAGAAAATTGGTCTTTGGGTTTCTTTTGCTTGTAGTATCTTTTTCTGGCTTTGAAATTAGACTAATTTGGCCTTACAAAATCAATTGAATTTGGGAGTGACATTTTTATCTCTTCAACTTTTTGGAAGAATTTTAAAAAATGATTGATCTTAGTTCTTCTTTAACAACTGCAAACCATATAGATATAAAAAAAAACCACAAACAGAAGTATCTACCCAATGCAAACAGAACATATTCTTATTGCAGTATATGAAAAACTTTTGAGAGGTCACCTATGATGTCACAAAATTTTAAGACATTCAAGAGAATTGAAATCATTCAACTATTACTTTCAACCTGGTGGGATTAAAACTGAACATTTGTGACAAAAGAAAACAGAAACATTCACAAATATGTAGAAAGTCAACAATATATTCTTGAAGGAAGAAACTGAGAAAATAAATCAAGGAAAAGGTGTGGGAGATAGCTGTGTCTTAATTAGGGCTTCTGATGCTGCAAAGAAACACCGTGACCAAAAAGTAAGTTGGGTAGGAAGGGGTTTATTTGGCTTAAACTTCCATATTGTTGTTCATCATTGAAGAAAATTAGGACAGGAACTCAAACAGGGCAGGAACCTGAAGGCAGTAACTGATGCAGAGGCCATGGAAAGGTGCCACTCACTGGATTGCTCACTATAACTTGCTCAACCTGCTTTATTATAGAACATAGAACCACAAACCCAGTGGAGGAAACACCCAGAATAGGCTGGGCCCTCCTTCATCAATCAATAATTAAGAAATGCCTTATAGCCAAATCTTATGGAGGCATTTTCTCAATTAAGGTTCCCTCCTTTCAGGTAACTATAGGTTGCATGTCAAGTTGACATAAAACTAGCCAGCTCAGTTAGTAAAATGTTTGCTGTACAAGCATTGTGACCAGAATTCAACTCTCAGTGCCTACATAACAAGTCAGGTGTAGCAATCTGGGCCTGCACTTCCAGATCTGAAGAGGTGGAAACAAGATTCCTGGGACTTGATGGCCAGCCAATTTAACAGAAAAAGTGTTCTTTAGTTTGAGTGAGCAATCCTGTCTAAAAAACAAGATGGAAAAGTGATTGAAATAATCCCTGCCACCAACTTCTGGCCTCCATATTCATGCATACACACATGAACACAAGCATAGTCAAACATAGTCAAATATTTATTCACAGAAGGATTAATGCTTTTCATGGTCTAGGATTATCTTAATTTCTTTTCTATGTTTCTTCAATAAAATACCATGACAAATGCAACTTAAGAGAGAAAGGGTTTATTTATTCATAGTTCAAGAACACCAGTCCATAATGGTGCTGAAATCAGCATGTCAGGAGCTTGATGATCTGGTCACATCACATCCACGGTGTCAGGAAACTGATGATCTGGTCACATCACAACAACAGTGTCAGGAAATTGATGACCTGGTCACATCACATCCATGGTGTCAGGAAATTGATGACTTGGTCACATCACATCCATGGTTTCAGGAGCTTGATGATCTGGTCAGATCACATGCATGATGTCAGAAAATTGATGGTCGGCTCACATCACATTCATGGTGTCCAGAAATTGATCACCTGGTCACATCACATCCACGGTGTCAGGAAATTGATGACCTGGTCACATCACTTTCATGGTGTCAGGAGATTGATGAGGTAGTCATATCACATCCACAGTTATGAAACCCAGAGTAATGAGTGTTAGTGCTCAGCTAATTTTACTATTTTTATTCAGTCTGTGACCAAGGTCCAGGGATGAGTGTAACCCACTTTCAAGATGTATCTTCCCCACTCAATTGGCTAATCAGCATCCCTCAGGTGTGGGCAAAGGCTCCTCTCCTACATGATTCTAGATTCTGCCAAGTTGACAACACTAACCATCACATTTTCTGGATGACCATGACAACATCTTTATGACAAAAGAATCCTCAAGTTTGTTGTGACATATTGAGTAATGATTTGAAAACAAGTACATGAAAGACAATACTGACTTCCTTAATATATATTTAATGGAAAATCACAAGGTTCTTTATTGTAGGATCCCAAGATGTCAATAAAAAATAAGCTGTTTTTAGCTAACAATTAAAGCAAAAATTTCTCCAAATTATATTAGACAATTTAGTTTGATTATTTGTTTACACATATAGACATTTATACCAATCTATTGGCAGTTGATAAATTCTCGGTGAGGGAGTAAATTTTCTTCTGGAATGTGGCCATTAATAGATTTTTCATGCTCTGGTGGAGGTACATACTGTCACCTCTAATTGGATTCAGTAGGGAAAAAAAGTACACGAAATTGGGAGGAAGACATGGCAGAGTGGTTTTCTTATTCTGTGAAGTTTTGAATACATTAACCATAAAAAATGTAGATACAGGTACCAATATTTTTACTTGTGATAGATTTCAGCCATGTATGGCCAGAACACATCGGTGGACATTGAGAACTTGTATTCAACATCTCTTTGCTTCTCAGATTGATGAAGGCCTCAAGGTCATAGCTCTTGAAAATTATTTGGAGGAGAGTATCAAATCTCCCTCACTTGGTCTGTGGAAGATATATTCCTGATTTTAAAAATAAAAATTTCTGTGGGATACACAGAGAACAGTATCTTTTACCAATAAAGTCAGGTGATATTTCTGAGAAGTTAGTGTGTGTCAGGCTTGTGGAGTTGCCATCCTCTATTCCACCCTCAAGTGTCTTATATACCTGAGTTCAGTTCATGCTCACAGCATTTCTTTGAAAGAATTTTTAAACATTTTACTAGCATAAATTAGTTATTCATAATAATGGACTTCATTATGTCATCTCCTACATTCATAAATGAATGTGTTTTGAACATTTTTTATTCCATCTTCTTTTTCTGTTAGTTCCCACTGCTGTTGATACCCATTCTCTTCCCTTCTATATTCACATTTTTTTTTGGTGATCCAGTGATTTTTAGTGTTGTTTATAAGAGGTGTATGAGGTGGATAGTTCCCCAGGGAGAAGAGAGCCTGAGCTTCCATTGAGGGGAAATAATGCTATTTTTGTGGAATAAGATGAGGTGCAGTGTAGTTCATTTTATCAAAGCACTTTGCCTGAATATGGCTGAGTCATTCATTAACTGATGCTCAATCCTTGGCAGATTTGATTATAAAATGCTCCTACAAGATAGATGTTCAGATCTCCAAATGGTGGCATTATTTTGGGAGGTACCAGAAAATTTAGGAGGTTAGCAGCAACCAGAAGAAGTAGGTCACTGGGGGCAAGTGTGTAGAGGTAGCTGTGTCTGGCCTCATACTGTCCCCCTCTCTCTCTCATGACCACCATGAAATAAACAGCTTTTGTCATACACTCCAGCCATGATGATCTTCTGCTTCAGTAGAAACCATGGAGCCAAGTGAAATGGAGTGATCCCTCTGAATCAGAAGCTAAAGTAGCTCTGTTCCCATTTCTAATTCTGTTGCTATAAAACCTTTCATAAACACACTTAAGGCATTATTGACACCACTGCTGACTGTTTGAAAGACCTTAACTGTCACCAGGAAAAGACACTTCTACTTTTATTTAACTCATTATGCTGGTTAGTTTTAGTTTTAACCATCAACTTGACACAACCTACAAACACCTAGGAAGAAAGGCTCATTGCAGAATTATGTAGACCAGAATGGTGGGTAGGCTTGCCGGTGGGGGTTTGTCTTGGTTGTTAGTTGAGGTAGAATGACCAGCACAATCTTGGGCAACACAATTCTTTAGACAGGTGGTCCTGTACTGCATAAGAGTGAAGAAAAGTAGCTGAAAGCAAACAACAACACATTCATTTGTCCCTGCTCTTGACTGTGGATGGGATGCTATGTGCTTGAGTTCCTGCCTGGACTTCCACAAACTGATGGACTTTACAAACTGATGGAATTACAAGTCAAATAAACCCCCTCCTCTAGTTGCTTTTTGGTGAGGATATTTAATTATAGCAATAGAAATGAAACTACAGCATGTACCAAACCTTTCTCTCTCCACCTTAGCAACTTCTCTGAAACTCTCTCCTTCCACTCCAGCTCAGCCCCCTCCACTGTGTCCAGACCTGTGAGCATCTTGCTCTTCCTCAGCTTACCAGGCTCTTAGCCTGAGGTCTTCTCTGTTTGATGCCCCTACTTCCCTTACTACCCATTGAGATGGTTATTCGTGATTGTCAACGTGGTTGGGTTTGAAATCAACTAAAGGACAAGTATACGGATTGTTCTGTGAGTGCTCTTTCCGGGGAGGGTTAAATGGAGAGACAAACCTTCTCAGGGCGGGCAGCACCAAAAGACGTGAAGGTGGGAGAAACATTCAGTGCTGCTTGTTTGCTTCTTGCTGGTGAATGAACCTATCCAGTTCCTGCTGCTGTTGCTGTTGATGCTGCAGTTGCTGCTGCCACCACTACCATCACCATCTGTTGCCATTAGAACCAAATTTCTCCATCCTTCTTATATGCACTGCAAATGACTAGTAGTTCAGGAATCCTTTAGATCTTCAGCACCAGAGTAAGACTGCTGAGGCATCCAGCTCTGTGGACTGAGAAGCTCCTGGATTCTCAGTCTTCCTACTGTATAGACATCCACTTGTGTACACAGATTGTGTTATTGATAGGCAATATAATAAGTTGTTTCTTGTAATAATTCTCATTCTATCCATTCTGTTTCTCCAGTGAATCTTAAACTCCCACATGTCTGTCTTCCTGATCCTTTTCAAACTGTTCAAACATTGCCAGCTAAGTCAACACTGGCTTCTCTTTAAAAATTGCAATCCACCCCATTACAATTTCCCTAGTTTCCTTAATCTTTTTTAACATTTTCCATTATACCTCTCACCTTAAAATCTTTTATATATTTGCTTATTTTATTATTTGTGCTGCTCACCTGCCTTTGCTTTTGGCCAAGTGCATCTGTCCAGTTGTTTCTGCTGTTACCATCTGAATTTCTGCAGACATGACCTCTGTTCCAGCGTATTTCTTATTTTGTGAGTTCAACTATGCATAGTGTGTTCAGGTCACAGCTTATGACCAACATCAACAAACAAATATATACACCTGGCATGGAGGAGCAGCTTTCAGTAGGTGGGCACTCCCCTTCCCCGTCATCACCCTACAAGCAAAGAAGGGCCTGTGAGTTTCCCTACATCGAAACCAACTCCATCTACAAATATCCATTGTTTGCAATTTAAGCTAATTTTTCATTTTAGGCTGCTATTAAAGGAAAGGGTGATATTTAAAGTTGAGCTAAAGGGTGTGTGGATATAAAAAGTTGAGAAACAACTGCTGTAAGACACCTGGCACAGTTCCGGACTCGTGACAAATGCCCCATAAATTCTGGTTGAATGAGAGCTCATTAAGGACTACGGGGTGCAGAGGAGAGGAGAGGCCACATGTTGAATAGTAATCACTGACAAAAGTTCACATTAAATGCCATGTAGGAATATTGTGTTTGTTGGAGCAAGTCATAAATAAGATAAGCTAAGGCTCTGAAATGAGTAATGGTGGCCATTTGGGATCCAGATGTGGTGAAGCAGAACTCCAACCTGCTAGTGGGTTTATAGGAGCTGTTAATAAAGATAATGTTATTGAAGGTATTTCAGCAACTACGACATTGTTCAGAGGTTAGAAAGCCACACATTTCTGTATCCAAAGACTATTTTCTAGCCAAATTTCACTTTCCATCCTCATTTTATTTCTGTTGCTGTGATGAAATATCCCGAGCAAAAGCAAGTTACAGGAAGAAGGATTTACTGCATGCACACTTGCAGGCTTCAGTCTGTCCCTGAGAAGTCAAGGCATGAGGTCAGGGAGCAGTGTGTCCACAGTCAGGAGCAGAGAGAAGCTGGTCCTTCCTCCCCTTGCTGCTTCTGTTCAACTGGCTTTTCTTCAGGAACCAGCCTGTGATATGATGTCATCCACATTTAGGTGGGTGTCCTTGACTAGTTTTATGTCAACATGACACAAGCTAGAGTCATCTGAAAGGAGGGAACCTCAATTAAGAAAATGCCTCCGTAGATCTGGCTATAAGACATTTTCTTAATTAGTGATTGATGGGGGAGGACCCAGTCTATTCTGGGTGTTTCCATCACTGGGCTAGTGGTCCTGAGATCTATAAGAAATCAGGCTGAGCAAATCATAGGGAATAAACCAGTGAGTAGCACACCTCCATGGCCTCTATATCAGCCCCTGCCTCCAGGTTCCTGCCTGATTTTCTTCAATGAAGACTAGCAATATGGAAGTTTAAGCCAAATAAGGCACTTCCTCTCCAACTTGCTTTTTGGCCATGGTGTTTCATTGCAACAAGAGAAACCCTAACTTAGACAGAGCTATCTCCCACATCCCCTTTTTTGATATAATACATATACAAAATGTTTCTTTTATCTACTCTCTTATCTTCTTATCCCTTGAGATGGCATTCATGAGTTTATGTGATAATGTTATACATTAACTAGAATGTATACTTTATGGGATATGTTTCAGTTCCTGTATCTAAAACTGTATTTTTATTTTTAATTATGACTATGTGTAAATATCTATATGTGTGTATGTATTCGTAAGTACTGATACCTAGTGAAGTCTGAGTAGTATGATTCCCTGGAGCTGGAGTTATAAGAAGTTGTGAGCCACCCAATGAGGATTCTAGGAATCAGAATTGGGACCTCTGCTGTAAGAGGAGAGTCTGCTTTTGGTCCCAGTGGGCTGCTTGTTGTCCCAGCCACCCTTGGCTGTGTCCCACTGTCTGGTCAGCTTACACCCAAAATAACCACATGGAAATTGTATAAATTAAATTACTGTTTGGCCCATTATATCTAGTCTTGTTTTGGCCAACTCTTACATATTTGTTTAACCCATTTTTAATAATCTGTATGTCACCACGAGGTCTGACCTGGCAGCTTCATGGTGGTGGCACTCTGTCTCTCTCCTTTCTAGCATTTTGTTCTGTCTACCTGATCTCTGCCCTATCAAAAAGCTAAGGCAGTTTTCTTTATTCACCAATGAAAGCAACACATAGAAAGAAGGACCTTCTACACCATTTTTCCTTTTTTGTTTAAACCAAAAAGAAAGGCTTTTACTTTAACATAGTAAAATTACATATAACAAAACAGTTATCAAGTAAGAATTACAGTTACATTATTTATATCTATTTTATTTTTTAGTATAACAAAGGAAAACTATAACTATCTATCTATTTTTTAACTCCATCAAAGACTCTAGAAGGATATATTACCTAAGTAAACAAAAAGTAAGCAGCTTTCAAAACTCTAGAAATGACAGAGACATCTTGCTGCCTAGACAGTCACCCAAAGTTATTTTGTACCATTGGGACATCCATCTTTAGCCTATAGGCCCATAGTATCCAGTAGACTTTTTCATAAAGCAGGAAATTTTAAAGACAGTTTAGTCACTTTCTTCTGTATCCTGCAGAATGTCTCACAGACTCTTTTATGAATCAGGAACGCCAAGGGATCATCTCACCTTTAGGCAAGTTTAGCAGTCCTCTTTTTGAGGGTTCTTCCTGTCCAGTTTATGCAACAGTCCAGACAAGAGCAATTTCTTGCCCAAATGGCTATCAAACTCCATAAGGAGTCTCTTTGATGCCCATCTTTCTCTTGAAATAGCTGGTGCTGCCAGGAGCAGACGTGTCTCATTGTCATGAAAAGTCCTAAGTTATTAAAACATCTTAAATGCCATGTTCTGTAGTCTTTGAAAGATATGAAGAATGCCTATCTGAAATATATCTATGCACATCTAGAAAATCTAACATGACTACAAACTTGACTATTATCAATGATTATCCATTAACAACCCATATTTTCTAATTATACATTACATTTTAAATGAGCTACATAATCACAATACCTTAATCAAGATCAGAAATACATATACATATAACAAAATTGACCTTAAACTTGTATCAATAAATCAAGATTTATACCAAAGTAAATTATCCATATCTATATCAGAACTCTGCAAGAGCAGTACCTGTTCTTAATGCTGAGTCACCTCTCCACCTTCTATATCTAAAACAGTCTCAGCAGGAAAAATGAAGTCAAATATTGGCTAAATCATTGCATGGGTGAATAATACAATTCTCCATCTCCTGTGATGCAGAAGGCAGAAGATGTATTTCCCATGTGTGACAAGACCAGGTGTGAATGAGAAACTAACTAGAAAAGCCAGAGCTCAAAGACCCTTTCCAGTAGAGTAGACAGTAAGGGCCCCTCTCATTGTTCAGGAGAATGCAGTAGAAAAGAGCAGAGCACCATGAGAACAAGAGGAAGAATTAGAGGGTCTAAGACAACTTCTGCGAAGACCCATCATTTCATTCTTTGTTGCTTGATATCCCGAAGATCAGTGAAGTCCACTGATCAGTGAAGTCTTGATGACCTCTTTAGAAGGATTCTCTCCGGCTTCAAAGATTCATCCTTGACTTAGCTTAGCTTAATCCTGTGCTGACAATCTTGGCTGTGGTTTTAATATACATTTGTATCTTCATTCAAGTCATTCATTACAAACTCTCCTTCTGAACATAAAATTACTTTTAGGGCTATGGATATTGTTCAATTGGTAACGTGATTACCACAAAAGCATGAGGATCCTTCTAACTCACTTTTAAAAGTTGTGTATGGTGACATATGCTCAGAATCCCAGCATTGGGAAGATAGCACAGGTTAGTCACTGCCCACATTGGCCAGATGTCCTAGGCTTGTGTCAGACTGGTGCAAAACTCTAAAAAACATGGTGACAGCACTTGAGAAACAAAATCTGAGGTTGTCCTCTGGCTTCCATATGCACGCACGCACACACACACACACACACACACACACACACGAAGAAACACATATACACAAATCCTTAATTACACCTACAGAGATACTTTTTGAAATAGGTCTCATTCGCAGGTCTTTGGATAATGGACAAATGGTAGTCAGTGAGTAGGAAACAAAGTTATTATTGAAGCCAGTTCAGCATCCTAGCACCTGGGGAATAATCTCAAAATTTCCTATGACTAAGTTTCCTGGCACAATCTCACTTCTTGGTATTAGCAACATTCACAATTTGACTTATTATTCCACAGTTGCTGCATTCAACACCGTCTGCTGCACTACTCTGCCATTCCCAGAGAAACTTTGTTCAAGAGGAGGATGCCATAAACAGAAGGCCCTTAAGAAAATATTAATGCAGTGCCTTATTTTCTCTATTACTATAATGAGTCAAATGATGCTCTATTTACTCTTCTAGTTTGCTTTCTGCTACTGTGATGAACACCACGACCTTTTGGAAGCTTTAGGAAGAAGAATGTATCTTCTTTGTATTTCCAGTTCACAATCCATCATTGAGGGAAGTCAGGGCAAAAACCCAATCAAGAAATGAAGCAGAAGTCATGGAGGAATGCTGCTCACAGGTGTGCACACCGGCTTACTATTGGCTGCCATTTTTTATATAGGATATGACCAATTAACTATGGATGGTGCCGCCCAAAGTGAGTTGAGTCCTCCCTTATTACTGGAAAGCAAGACAGTGTTTCACAAACATACCCACAAACCAATCTGATCCAGCTAATTATTTACTTGAGGTTCGCTCCTCCCAGATGACTTTGGTTGTGTTAAATTGACAATAAGCCCTAATCAGGAGGACAGCTCCATTCCATGCCAGATATTTCCATACACTCCCTCCCAGACATTCCCAAATAATAGATCCAAGCTATCCACTGACTATTCCCTCCCACCATGTATTCTATAGACCAGGCTGTCCTCTATGGCCGTGCTTCTCTATAGCCCTCTCTAGAGGAGTATGATGGGGGAATATTATTGTCACCGTAACATGATTTAGAATCTCCTAAGAGACAAACCTTTAAGAATGTCTATGAGTGAATTTTTAGATTGGGTTAATTTAGGTAAGGAGTCCTGTCCTAAGTTTGGCAATGCCATTCCATGGTCTGGCGTCCTGGACTAGGCAAGTTGAGCATGAGCATCCATCTTTCTCTGACCCCTGACTGAGGATGCAGTGTGACCAGCTGCCTCGTGATCCTACTGCTCTGCATCCTTTTCCCACGATGACAGACTTCGCCCTCAAAGCATGAGCCAACATAAACCCTTCCTTCTGAAGTTTACTTTGTCTTAGAAAAAGAAGTTGCTAAAAAAAAAAGGAGATGTCCTCTTATTTCTGGGCCTAGACTGAGTTCTTCTTTACCTCAGATTCCAGTTACAGGAAACTGCTCCTCTTCCTCCACTGTTCTCCTCTCCACATGTTCTAAACCACAGAGTGCTGAATGTTTTCCTAGAGTGACACTTGCATTATTTGTAATAGCGGAGTTGCAGGATGGCATGGGGCATAAGAAGTTGGAGGAAGGAGGTGAGGTGAAGACAGGCACAAAGGCAATTGAATTGCAAAAATTGTACAGAAACATAGAAAACTTCCTCTGTGTGTTAGCATTGCTCTGCACACTTCTCTGCCTGGGTCATCCTCCATATTCCAAAAACCTCCAAGGACGACTTCGGTTTCATCACCACCTCCTCCCCTCCCCCAGTTTCCACCACCTTTCTTAGCCATTGTAGAGTTACAGTTGGCCTATTGTCACTCCTTTCTTTGACAGTTATTCACTCAACATCAACTGCAAACACTTGCCCTGGGTTTAAAGTCAACCTTTGCTCTTGTCTCTTGAACCCAGGGAGCTGACTGAGGCTGCAGAAAATCACATCATATTCCCACTGACTGTACTTTAAATTTATTATATATTCTCTACCCAGAAACCTATTCAATTTACTCCCCCACTCTCTAAAATGATCCTCTTCCCTTGTCTTCACTCCTTAAAATACCAGTCATCCTTCCCTCCACCTCATTTTCAGCTAGTGACCTGTTCCTCGTTTTTCTCAGAAAATAGATGAAAACAGAGAATGTCTGTAACTCCATGCCACCAAATCTGTCAACCCCTGCTCTCTTCTCCCAATGAACCTTCCCAAATAGGAAGTAAACTCAGATCCTATATAGGCAGATAGCTCCATTTGTGACCTATGTCCTGTGTATTCTGGTCTCTGAAGTGCTTGTTCCTGCAAACTTCCTTATTTATTTTCATGGCATCTCTATTGACTTATCCCCATGAACTAGAAACTATGCCTAATAAATACTCAACAGGAAAAGAAAGATTCCCCTGGATTCACATTATTTCCCAGCTACCAGGATTTCACCTTCCTCTTTGAACAAAATTCAGAGCATTTTGTGCGATCACTGTTTCCATCTTTTCAGCTCTCAGTCTCTCTTAAATCCAATTTGATGGTGAAGCTATCCTCTCATTACCCCAAGTTGCCTTTGCCCATCAAGTTAATTAAGGTGTTAATTCTAAACTATCACCTTATGTCATTCTTGGCACTGGATATAGTTGAAGCCTGAATTTTGAGACAAATGCTGCAGCTCTTTTTTTT
>PVIU01010639.1:40099-69058 GCA_004026605.1 Ondatra zibethicus | reverse complement strand
TAGAAATACAGAAATAGAAAGCTTGATTTTTGATAAGTTAGTTTTGGTTGTGGCAACTTTTACAAGTTAAGATGAGGAAAGCGATGAGAAGGGAGATACAATTTAATTGGAAAATAGCACTTGTAAGAAGTCTCGTGGAATTCCTGAATTCTGATTTCTCCAAAATAAATGATGCTCTGCATTTACAATTTTATGTAATTTGCACAGAAGAAGAAAACCAAGACTTATTTGATCACTTATTAGAATGTATTTTCACCAATACGGCTTCCTCTTCAGCTATCATGGGCTGAGAAGATCTATTCCCTCTCTGTAAATTTAAAAAGCCTGGCAGCAACATGAGTGGGTGGCAGTAAATAACAGTGCCCCCTGCACTTAAATGGAATTTCTGATGTCTTGTTTTGCATTGCTGTCAATAGCATCTCCCTCCTTAGGATAATATTTCATTAGATTCATAATGAAATGATAATGTGGCTGCTGGTTATTTATAGCATGCATTTCTATTGGTTGGGCTGAGTTTTATTGTTGCATTAATCACACACAAAACTGATCTTAGAGAACATTTGGAATTCTTCAAAATTACTTTTAAAAACAGAAAGACACATTGAAAGGCAACAAAAAATTTCAATATAAGACCACATAAAAATAGTGTCTTTTATTAACAATCTTAGTGAAAGAAAATATTCCCAGGAAAGACAAGATAGTAGTGCAAATTTATCTAGATGAAATTTCAGTTTCCCACAAAGGAATCTTTAGGGGATAGCAAAATAATCAAGAGAACTAAATCCCCAGCCTCTACTCATCTCCTGTAGTGGAAGAGTATATTGGACAAATCACAATTCATTGAAAATGTTTCTGGCTTCAAAATTGCTAGGACTTTTGAAAACATGATATACTAGTGAACTCCCCCTGTTCAATACTAGATTTATATTTTATATCCATAATTCTTTTCATAATCCATGTTTAAAGATATATAATATATAATAAAATATATATATTATATAATAAAAGTTATTGGTAGCAAAATAGCTTACAAATAAAGAGCCAAGTATTCTACTAATACAAGGGAAAGCAGGGGATATAAGTCCCAATATTTATCATTTGCATGACTCTTAGGCAATTTATTTAAACTTTCTTACTCACTATCTTCATCTGTAAAAGAAGTTTAACAGGATTTTCTCTTGCATGAAATTAACATGAAGAATAACAAACATGAAATTGACAAGGCACTGTTTGTTACAAGTTCTAATGTATAAGAGCTAGGCAAATGTGGATTTTTTATGAAGCAAGTCGATTGATATATACCAACAAACTGAGATGTTGTCCCCTAAAACAGGCTGAAATGTTGACTGGCTTAATCTTTTATAGGTGTTATACAGGTAACAACAGTTTTTAGACCAGTGAGTGTGGTAGCCCTATAGTGTTCTAAAGATTCTATTTTACATGTACCTACAGCTAATGATAACTTACACTGAGCAGAGAAAATGGAAAGTATTTAAAATCAGAGCAAAAGAAGAGTTCCCATTATCTTTGTTCCTAATCGTTATGTTGATCAAAGTTGTAGATAGAACAATATAAAAAGAAAACGAAAGAAAAGGTACACACATTGGGGAAAAGTGTGCTCCAGTAATTTGATAAGCAATAGCATAATGCTTCCACAAATAGGAAAGAACTGAGTCAAATTATCCCTTTATTCATATTATTTTATCCTTAAACAATTATAAATATTTCATTACAAAACATTTTGAGTCAATCAACAGTCTTACAAAAGAGGCAGGATTTTAAATTATCAGTATCCGAAAACAACAAACAAAACAACTTTGGCAGTGTTACTGCTAAGAGCTTCAAGAAGGTAAATAAATGTTGGAAACTAAAGGAAAGTAGATCTTTATTCTATAATGTCAAAAATTTACCCCACAGTTACCTAAAGTAATATAAAATACAGGAAATTTATTTAACTGTGAGATTTTCAGTCAGAATATTGCAATGGCCTCTTGAAGTCTTCCTGCTGTTACAACATGAGAGAAGAGAAATGAATTCAAAAATAACTTCTTCATATAAAACAGATAGAAATCACTCTGTCCCCAAATAAAACTATGTATTAAAAGATTCCTCCGGTAACAAAATATTCTTGACAAATATTTTACCAGTGAACTTCAGCTCCAGTCAAATAATAGGATATTCTTGAGGTGATTGTCTTAAGCAAAAAGACCTTTGTCAAAACCTCAGACATTAAATTTCTCATAGGTCCCCTCTGAAGAGGCATCCTCCAAGTGTCACTCTCCATTAAAAAAAAAAAAGTGAGCTGCTTTGAACTTCTAAGTTCCCCAAGGACAAAGTTCAGCCTTAAGAGCTTAAAGCAGACTATGGGAATTAGCTGAGGATTTAAAGCATGGAATCAAACCACAAGGACAGAGATGGAAGTTCTGGGGAGTTATTCTCAGTAAGTATACCTAACAAAAATTCAAGAATTGGGATTATATGTGTTCTAGACTTTTTCTAGGGACTGCTAGGCACACATTGCTTTCAGCTCTTGAATGTAGTTGTCAAATTGAGGTATAATGATCTCTCTGTCTTAACATTGCATTTTGGGTAAGGGTTAGGTACACATAGATCACTTAGTTTACAGATCTTTACAGATCTTCTGATCAAAAAATAAACCCACCAACATGACAAAGAATATTGAACTTGAGGGTGCTCATCTGTACCTGCACTGGAATGGGAAGATGAAATCCTGTACTTCAGTACTCCATTTGTTGTTCTAGTAAGGAGATACTGGGGGTGAGGGAGGAATCTTATGATACTGTAGAAGAAATGCAAATATATTTCACTAATTTTAAAACTAACTTAGATTTCTTTAGCATTCTTCCCTTCAAGAAATACTGTGGTCTGTCAGAAGACAGTCCAAAATTGGATTCGTGTGAGAATTCTGAGTGCTTGTGAAAATATTCCAAGAAAACAAGGCAAGAATCTTGAGACTTCAGTTCCTTCAAAACACAGAATCGTTCTTGGAATGTGCTTTAGCGCTCCTCCCAGGAGTAGCAAACCGGAGTGTTTACTTTAGACGTTGTTATTCATATGCCTTTCCAGAAAAACATGTTTTTCCTCCATGTGACTGGTCCTTGTGATGGTATACTTTAGTCAGGTAACTTTTAACCCCGAGAATATAAATTGCCGCATGCTCTGAATAAATCTGGCTATTGAATGAGACTTTAGTCTGTTTCATTTTTAGATCCAGTTCTTTCAGGCTCACACTGCCAACTAGAGCTTCAACAAGATCCACATAATGTCTCATTTAATTAGATCTTTGAGGTTGAACTGTCCTAGCACGTGGATGGCAGAGGCAGGTGGATCTCTGAGTTCCAGGTCAGCCAGGACTGTACAGAAGAACCCTGTCTGGGACAAGCAAACAGAAAGCTATGAATATTCAACCAACTGTTGCTACCTGTTAATAAAAGGGATTTCAAAGCAATCATATTAATTTGGGTGATTATTATTAGACAAAGAAAAATGAGTTTCAATAAGCATTACAAAATCCACTGACAAGGACAGATCTGCTTAATAGTTAAGTTACAAAATAATCCAGAAAGCAAGTACAGAGGAAACTTTTCTTTCTCATAAAATAGTGAATGGGGAACAAATAATCTTACCCTTATAATGCATTCCCTCCTATTCCTCTCTCTCTCTCTCTCTCTCTCTCTCTCTCTCTCTCTCTCTCTGTCTGTCTGTCTCTGTCTCTCTCTCTCAAATATAGCTGGAAAGCAATTCATTTGATTTTCAGTATCTTTTCATAAGCAAATTTTAAATGGAGATTATGCATTATGTTTGTAAATGTGTTGCTTGAGGAATAGCCTTCAAAATGTTAACCATAACTTGTTATTAATTATGGGATATTTGTCAGAAAAATCACTGTGATCTTTCTGAACAAAGATAACTGATATGCTGCTCCTAAAAGGAGTTCAGTTTAACTCTACTGTTGACTAAACCATCAGTAGACATGGAAAGTATCACTTGACTTAAATATTTTGGAATAATACATCATTGGTGGAGTACAGATTATACTGTACTTGAACATTAGAAGTTTAACCTAGCATATCCTTCTAAGACAAACACTATGTATTCTGCAAATGGGTGCAGTGATGGAAATTTCTGAGGGAAAATAAACTAATAGAGCAAATGTGCATCAAAATAATTCATTATTTAAGCCAAACAATACAGTGTCTCAATTATTCTAATGATCTTCTAAAGTAAATGCAATCTTCTTCATATAACGCTGATGAGTGGGTAATTTAAGCAATTTCTAACACTGCTAGGCTGTATACATAATTTGTGTACTAAAGTAATTTTTTAGTTTTTTTTAAAGTGAACTTCACATGTGTTTATAGGAAAGTAATCCTGGATTGTGCTACTCACATAATTAAAGCATGAAACATTCAAATTCTAGGTTTCAGGTTTTATATAAATAAAATGAAGACAATATTAAGTTTCCCTAAATTCAAAAATAGTTATATTAAATATGAGGTACTTGGTAAAGCATGTGGTATCCAATATATTCAGTGACTTCTATGATTATATGCAACAGAGAAGAAAATATTTAATTTGTACCTTTAGCAAAATTGTCTGTAAATTTTTTATATTATAACATATCTGTTCTAATGTAAACATTGTTAAAATTTACAAGTGAAACATAATAAGAAATAAAGTAAAATTTTATTTTTATATAAAAATGTATGAAGAACTAATATGACCTTGGTGAAAACCAGACACTATATTTGATTAAAAGATTCTAGAGGTCTCACAACTCACATTTAGCAAGAAATTGTTACCTGTTTCTTAACATAGGCTTAGTGTCACCTACAAGAGAGACACCAAAGCATTGGAAACAGGTGCCATTGTCACGAACAAAGACAACACAGAAGTGAACAATGGTGAATGAACTTCTGCTCTTAAAAGAAAATTTGAAAGATGTGTCTGTCAAAGAAGAGTGACTTGGATGACATTTAAAAGGACCTCGAAGTCATATAAACTGATGGTTGATTTTGATTTTTAGCTTGACAGAATCTATTGACAGTACAATGACAAATTTCTGGGCTTCTATAGAAGGATTTCTAGGTCGGGGAAAGTACAGTATGAAGACTCACCCTGAATGTGAGCTGGGGTCCTGGAATGAATAGGAAGGAGAAAGCAAGCACCAGCATTCTCTATCTATCTATCTATCTATCTATCTATCTATCTATCTATCTATCTATCTATCTATCTCCTGTATGACTGTCTGTAGTGTGACCAGTTACCTTACTATCTTGCTGTTACACCTTGTTGGCCTTGATGGGCTCTTTCCCTTTGCACCACAACTACAAATAAACCCTTCCTCCCTTAAGTTGCTCTTTCTCGGGCATTTTGTCACACATAAAAAATGACAAGAGTAACTAGCGTATAATCCACATTTACCCTTTAGCAAAGAAAAAATAACTAGAAATAATAAAATTAGACTTTAAATATAATCTAGAACATAGTTTTCTTCCCAAAGAAACCATAACATACACATAAATCAAGTCAGACCAAATCCCATTGTGGAGAGGGGAGCTGGGCACAAAGTTCTACCTCTAACAGTGAAGCGATTGGCACTTGTTAGCTGCTGAGAGATGCAGGGTAACTTTTCTCTAATAGTGTAGTAACTGATAAGTTGATCATCCTCCAGTGGAAGGCCACACATCCCAGAATATTTGAGCAGCTCAAATTGCCATTGATAGGAAAACAAGACACCAAGTTAGAAGGAAAGAGGCAGGAGGTGGATATGGAAAGAGTTGGAACAGAGAAGGTGTATGTGACTTTTTTTAAAAAAAAGCTCAAATACCTAATAAATATAAAAGAAAATTATAATGGAACCAAAATGATGAATTAATTGTTAAAATAAAGGTACATTTAGTCAATGGCCTTAGGCTGACATGGTACCCTATATATAGAGACAGTTGTTGATAATGGAAACCCTGTTGTCTCACATACCATGAAAATGGGGGAATAAATAAAAAACTAAGGTTAATGCTAGTTGTTCATTTTCTACACAAAGAAAATCAAAGTTTAATCTTTTATTTTTTTCTGCATTGATTTTAGAGAGAAGAGTCAGTATGTGGAAGAGTTACATACAAGACATGGAAAATTAACTGTTATAAAATAGCATGCATTTGGAATGTTTCAGATCCACAAGTGCTTCTTACCAGGAAGCAAATACATCACCTTACCTCTGAAATGCATCCAGAAAAGAAAAGTGCTAGCCTCTAAGTTATTGTCAAATATATTGTTACATTTAAATAGAGACAGTATGCCCATAAATATGCCAAACTTATTTCCATAGAAGTACTAACTCATGACAAATATTTTCTTATAAAATCTTATATGTGAACATAAACACTTGCCTATAAAATACATACTTTAAAAACATGAGAGAACCTTACTTAACCTTCTTATATAAAATTAGTATTATCAGATTAAATATTCTTATTTGTATCTTAAATAAGTTAAACAATGAACACTTACTCTTTCTAGTAAATAAACTTTTACCATTTAAAAGTTTCTGTTACAATCACACACAATGTTTTCAGGAAATACTGTGGCCCTATGTGGTAGTGATGAGCAGATACATAGCAGAATTAATTCTAAGTAATGATTCAGTCTCACTCTGAAAATAAGTTTCATTTTTCTTTAGGACAATAATCGGGATCTGAAGAGTTGTGCCAGCAAGATGGCAGAAAAAGACTTCCAACATTCAGTCCTTCACAGAAATACAAATTCTAACAGCAATCAGTGCGTGGAAATATCTCCACAAACCTAAAGACAGTACCAGGGTCTATCAAAAGGATAATAAGGATTCAGGCTCTGAGACAGCCCCTGTGGACATAAGACTCAGATACGGTCTCCTGGCCTCTTAAGCATGGGGATAGCCTACAAAAGCACGAGCTACAAACTCCTTCCACTGCATGATGTTCTAGGTCTATTCAAAGATTAGGACAGAAGGAAACATAAAAAAAATTCACTTAAGCTGGGTGTGGGGACAAATACCTTTAATCCCAGCACTTGGTAGATAGAGGTAGACAGATCTCTGAGTGCAAGTTCAGCTCAGTCTGAAACACGAATGCCAAGGCAGCCAGGTCCACCCCCACACACACACAAAGAAATGTTTAAAAAAATCAAAGGAAAAAACTCATTTATATTATCACCAAGTAAAATATCATGCTTACACATAAAACTTGATTAAGGAAGTAAAGTATCTATACAATGAAAACCCTAGTGCACTGCACTATTTTGTTTTCTGCTACTGTGATAAAATGCTGATCAAAACCAAACTGGGAAGAAAAGTGATTATTTAATTTTATAGGTTATAGTCCATCATTTATAGAAACAAAGGTAGAAACTCAAGGCAGATGCTTAAAGCAAAAACCATAGAAGAATGACATTTACTGGCTTGTTCCCCATGAATTGCTCAGCCTGCTGTCTTATACAACCCAGGATGACCTTCCAGGGGTGGCCCTGCACACAGAATGCTGAACCTGATAGACATGCCCACAGGGAAATCTAATGAAGCGAATTCCTCGATCGAAGGTCTTCTTCCCAGGGGAATCTAGAAGTTGGACAAAGACTAACCAGCAGGTGCACTGTTGAAATAACTCAGAAAACATAAAAATAAATGGAAAGATATTCCATACACATGACTTGGAATAAAATATATTGCTGCCATATTGGCACTATCTATAGATTAAATCAGCTCCTATCAAAATTCTTAGGCTCTGTACTCACATACACGGATGAATAATCTTCCTATTCACTTGAATTTAGAAAAGCTTCAAATACCCAAAATGAGAAAAATTACTGCATGCACATAATACTTAAAATTGGAAATATATTGAAAGTTATAATAATCAAAACAGCTCGATACTTAAGAACAAATAAAAAGCCCAGAAATAAATCTGCCCGTTTTGTGTCAATTGATTTTCAGCAATAGTGAGAAAGGGGAAGGATCTCTTTAATAAATGGCATTGCTAAAACTCAATGTCCACATATACAGGAAAAGACAATGAGACCATTTTATGACATCACAAAGAAAAATCAACTCCAAAAGGATTAAAAGCTTCTCTGTATAAATCTAAAATGTTGAAAGTGCTAGAAGATGGCAGAGGAAGAAACTCCTTGGTGTTATGTGGGCAATATTACTTTTGGAACTTAATACAATGATATCAGCAACAAGACAAAAAAAAAAGGTAAATGAGGCTGCATCAAACTAAAAAGATCCACAAAGCAAAGGAAACAACCCCTGAAGTAAGAGACGGTCCATGGAGTCTGCTAAAGTATTTTTAGCCTACACATTTGATAAGGAATAATGTCAAAATGAATGTGAAACTCAAAAACCTGAACAACAAGAAACAAATAGTGCAATTATAAATTACTAAACGGATATTTCTCAAAAGAAAATTTACGAATGCCCAGTGGGTGGATGAAAACACATTCAATATTACAAGCTATCAATTATTTATTATAATCTGTTGAGTCTTTTAAAACACTATGAAATTGGATCTCCTCACTGCTATAATCACTTTTATGAGATGAACAAGGACAAAAACAATGGATATTCCAATGAGGATGGGAAAAAGACCACGAGGCTTCAACCTTATACACAGAACTATGGGCAACAAAGGGATGTTGAAAGCAAGATAAATACTGTTCTCTAGTGAAGAACACATCACTTGGTTATCCAATAACAAATAATATACCCTGAAAATGTACATACAGGCAAAATTTAGAGACTAAGAAGGTTATATTTAGGAAAATGTGTGTGTGTGAGTGTGTGTGTGTGTGTGTGTGTGTGTGTGTGTGTGTGTGTGTGTGTGTAATAGCAATCAATAAAACAAGACCAAGGAAAGGTATATGGAAGGTCTTTGAAGGGAGAAAAGGGAAGGGAGAAATAATAGAATCATATTATACTCTCAAAATGAAAGAAAGAGATCATAAAAAGCTTAAGCTTGCAATATTCTTCTATCTCTTTCAGTTTTCTTAAGTAATATTCATTAAAAGGTTTTAATTTTTATAAAAGCAAAAGAGTTTAAGTGATAAGAGATTTTTAAAAAGGAATGTTTACACATTACTAGTAGAAAATATGGGGGTTGGAGAGATGGCTCAGTGGTTAAGAGAACTAGCTGCTCCTCCAGAGGTCCTGAGTTCGATTCCCAGTAACCACATGGTGGCTCACAACCATCTGTAATGAGATCTGGTGCCCTCTTCTGGCCTGCAGGCATACATAGAAGCAGAATATTATATACATAATTAATAAATAAATAAATCTTTTAAAAAAGAAAAAAATAAAGAAAATATGATCAGTGCTATATCGAAAACAGCAAAAATTGCTTTTTAAAAAAATGAAAATAAAGCTTCCATATGATTCATCTATCTCATTAATGGACATATGGCAAACAGAAATGAAAGTAATATGTTGAGAAGATAGCTGTACTCACAGTAGCTGGTGCATGGAACCAGGTTAAATGTCTGTCAATGAAAAAGGAGATAAATAAAATGGATCAGTTAGAGCATTTAGCTCTGATTAAAAAGAGGAGATATCCTGTTTTGCCACAATATAGAGAAACCAAAAGGACATTATGCTGAGCAAATTAATCCAGGTGCAACAGAAAGACAAAAGAATGTCATGATATCATTCATATGTTGAAACTGTAAAAGTGACTTGCAGAAGAACAGCAGGTAGAAAGACATTAATATGGGTAAATTCCATTACAGCAAATGCATATCAAAATATCTATTGCATACCATGGTATCTTGCTATAATCATTGCATACTTAAATATGCCTTAGAAATCTTCATTGTTCTCATATATACTTGCCCTAAAAATGTTACATCTGTGATGCACTGTATATGTTAATCAATTCAATTTAGGCATCTAACCATGCAAATATCACACTGAACATAATTACATGTGATTTTCATTACTCAATTGTACCTAAAGAATTTTGGAAAGCAAATACATAGGTAAATATAGTTTTTAACTTAATCTCAACAAACATAGAAACAGTAAGCACTGCTCTAGTTTCCAAATTAATGTTTTTATTTGAAGCTTTGAAAATGTATGTATAATTTCAATCTTGATCAAAATGACGTTTACCATTCTCAGTGGATTTTCTTTTTATTTTTTTAAACTAGTAGCCACAATTTCCTGGGATCTGATTATGTATTCTGAGCATAACTCTTCCAATTTACCTTGTCTGAATCTGCTGCCTTCTCAGGTGTGAAGTTGAATAGTCATGGCCATGCATTTTCAAAGCAAATGGCTCTATGGGGTGGCTTTATGCAAACAGAAAAACTGTTTATGAAGACAGATTTGTGCTTAGTATTGGGTTTCCGTGCCCATCTGTTATTGTGCATAACAATAATTGAATTGTATTTAGAGTTTCTCAAAATTCTTGAGCTCAGAATTGCAGAGTACTAGCTATTTTCAATACATTGAAAGTGTTATTTTCCAATCAATTCATTCTTTTTCTTCAGAACTTTTCTTCCTCATCTTGAGTCTTACAGTAAGAGTAGGGTTTGAACTTTAAAGACCTTGAACTATAACCCTACTCCTATGTTGTATGGAGGTTGCTTGTTGGTTCCTGGCTGCCCAAATTAATCAAATAGAAGCCATATTATTTAAATTACTGCTTGGCCCATTAGCCCTAGCTTCTTATTGGATAACTCTTACATCTTAATTTAACCTATCTCAATTAATCTGTGCATCACCATGAGGTGGTGGCCTACCAGCAAAGTTTCAGCACATCTATCTCCAGCGGTGGCTCCATGGCATCTCCCAAACTCTGCCTTCCTTCTCCCAGAATTCAGTCCAGTTTTGCCTGCCTACCTAAGTTCTGCCCTATCAACAGGCCAAGGCAGTTTCCTTATTCATTAACCAATAAAAGCAACACATAGACAGAAGGACCTCCCACACCATTTCCCCTTTTCTGTTTAAACAAAAAGGAGTACTTTAACATAGTACAATTACATAAACAAAACAGGTGTCAAGCAAGAATTACAGTTACAATATTTATATTTACTTTATCTTTTATTTAAAACTAAGGAAAACTATAACTATCTATCTATTCTTCAACTCCATCAAAGACTCCAGAAGGATATAATATTGCCTAAATAAACAGGAAGTACATTGTAAGCAACTTTGAAAACTCTAGAATTGACAGAGACATCTTGCTGCCTGGACAGTCACCCAATGTTCTTCTGTACCACTGAGGCATCCAATCTTCAGCCCATAGGCCCATAGTACCCAGTAGACTTTTTCCATAAAGCAGGAAATTTCAAAGACAGTTTTGCCTATATTGGCAGTTTGTCAGTCACTTTCTTCTGTATTCTGCAGAATGCCTTGCAGGCTCTTTCAAGAAGAAGGAACCCCAAAGTATAATCTCACCTTTAGGCAAGTTCAGCAGTCATTTCTCTGTGGATCCTGTATATCCGGTTTAGCAGTTCAGGCAAGAGCAGTTTCTTGCCCAAATAGCTAACCAACTCCATAAGGAGACTCTTCAATGCCCACCATCCTCTTGAAGCACCTTGGTGCTGCCAGGAACAGATGTGTCTTACTGTCATGGAAAGTCTTAAGTTATTAAAACATTTTAAATGCCATATTCTGAAAGTCTATGAAAGATTTGAAGAATACCTATCTAACTGAAATATATCTCTATACATCTAGAAAATCTAACTAGCATGACTACAAGTTTGACTATTAGAGATGATTATCTATTAACCTATATTTCTTAATTATACATTACATTTTTAAATGAACTACACAAACAATACCTTAATCAAGGGCAGAAATATACATATACAGTATAACTAAATTTACTTTAAATTTGTACTAATAAACCAAGATCCATACCAAAGCATATTATTTATTTCTATAGCATATCTGCCTTTAAATGTAAACAAACAATTATAAACAATATTTGGGAATATGGGCATAGTTCTGTCCATACTGCTTCCTGCTGTTGGGGGTGCTGTTAATCAGGCGTTTCATGGTGTATCCTGTGTGCTAGGTTCATCTCAGTCAGCAGTTGGGTGAAGTAATTTTTTGAGGGTATTCATAGCGTCCTTCAGGGATTCATGCTCTATCAAACCATATTGGTCTGGAAGCAATCCACAGGTTCTCATCTTCTGTGGAAACCAAAGAAGAACCTCTTTTCCAAAGCAGCATATTCTTAGACCCAAATTTGGAAGTCATGATACCTTTAGAACAGATATGCTGGTTTAGCTTAGCAGCCCATACAATGCAATGTCTCTCTGTACTTAGCTCCTTCACAGTCAAAAAATTCTAAGAAAACACAATATACATATTCCAGACTCTCTGTGAATTTTCCATTTATACATGGCTTAGTTTTCTTTACTCCTTTTATGACTATCTGTACTCTGTCTCTTTAAAAACCTTTTTAAAAAAAAACCTAACCTTTTCTCTCTTCCAAGCTTATGTACATTAATCCAACACTGTGACCCATTTACAGTTCTTTTATGTCTGAATCTATCCTTATTGCATTATCTGTAATTCTCTACTGTCTTGAAGAGTTTTTAAAATGGTAAGCAGCTTGGTTGCAGCTGCTCTGGATGTTGGCTCTGCCTCTCTCCACTTTTAAAATGGTGGAAGCACTACCTTGTCAGGTCTGGGGCTGCCAGGCAGGAGTCTTGCTCAGCACTCCAACCCCAAGAATGAGATGCAGCACATAAACCCTTTTTATCTGAGTAATAGCTAAATCTGCCATGCAGAGCACTGTGAATCCTGGAAATATCTCTGTGTATGGTGGCAGGAATCTGCCATGCTCTCCTCCTGTGCAGGCCTAGTAGACCTGATCCCACCACCTGCCCAGGCAGGGAGCATTGAGCTGTGGGCATGGTCTCAGATACTTTCCTCCCAACCCTGAGTGGGCACACAAATATTCAGCCCCACAAATGCCATTCAAATGCTCCATAGCCCGAGTTTGTGCTGGCAACATGGCCCAGGAAGCTGCACTTTAAAACTGTGCAGCTTTTTTTATGCTAAGGCCTAACCAGAAAATCCTCTGCCCACCTCTAGAAAGCAGAGCCCACCCAAGAAAATGCTTAACTCTGTTCTTTTGTGTCTAGGATTCCTTTTTAAGCTTTCTCGGGTTTTACATGGATTTAGTACACCACGTTGGTGTGCCAATATGTTGTATGGAGGTTGCTTGTTGTTTCCCGGCATCCCTTAGACCTGAATTAATCACACAGAAACCACATTATTTAAATCACTGCTTGGCCCATTAGCTCTAGCTTCTTATTGGCTACCTCTTACATCTTAATTTAAGCCATCTCCATTAATCTGTGCATCACCATGAGTGGTGGCCTACCAGCAAAGTTTCAGCACATCTATCTCTGGCAGTGGCTCCATGGCATCTCCCCAACTCTGCCTTCCTTCTCCCAGCATTCAGTCCAGCTTTTTTCCATGCCTACCTAAGTTCTGCCCTATCAACAGGCCAAGGCAGTTTCCTTATTCATTAACCAATAAAAGCAACACATAGACAGAAGGACCTCCAACACTACTCCTACCCTTCAGCTATCTGCTGATTAGTTGGTAGACTTAAACAAGCCACTTGCTCTCTGAAATTCAGCTTTCTCAATTATAAAATTAATGATATTTGACTGAGAGGGCATACATTAAATAGTTATCACTGTGTTTGGAGTTGTACTTCATTAAAGTTATTTAGTATGGATTAGTTAATGTTATACGTTTCAACACATTAAAGAAAATTTAAATGAAGCTATACTTGGATATATCTGTTATCCAGAAGCCAAAATTAAAATTACATATATAGATGTAATAATATTAGAACATTTTAGTTATATAATGATTTTAAATTTCTTAAGAGTTCAATGATTTATGTAAATATATGAGAAAATATGTCAAATATTGTGAAACTCTGTGCTGTGAATTTGACAGGATCTTAAATCACCCAGGACATAAACATTCTAGTACACCAGTGAGGAATTATTTAGACTAGGGTTGTTTGGGGGCTTGCCTTTAAGGAATTATCCTAATTAATTATTGAAGTAGCAAGATCACCCTAAAAGAGGGTGGCACCATGTTCTGCGCTTGGTTCTTGCACAGCATAAAACAGAGAAGACTAACTGAATTACTCCTGTGCTGATCTCTTGTTCCTGACTGTGCACCCAATATGACCAGCTGCTTCAAGCTCCTGATGTTGTGACTTAGTTTCCATAATGGGCTGAACCCTGAAACCACACCAAAACAAACCCTTCTTTCCATAAGTTGTTTTGGGTTGTCATTTTATCAGAGCAACAGATATAATTTTCCTCTAAAATGTAGAAATGTTGAGATAGTAAAGTGGAAATAGTGTTGTATAGTAAATATTCTTTCTATTGCAGCATATTATTTATTTTCTAAAAGAACAAAATTATATGAATCACACATTATTATTTGTAATGTGAGAATTTACTAATCACACCTTTAAAGTACAGACAGGAAAACATCGTGGAAGAGATGTGAAGAAGAAACATTCTCCAAAGAAACAATGAGACAATGGCTTAAGTTTGATGAGTTTGTTAGGGTTTGATTGAGTAAAGCAGCAAAGTAATTGAGAGATCAAAGGAAGAGAAGTTAATTAAGGAAGTGACAACTGCTTGTTTCCCATTCTGGAGGGTTGCTGAGATCAACTCTTCAAAGAACTCCTTGAGGAACCATAGAGAGAGAGCTTCAGAGTAGGAATTTAAATCCCCTAATTTTTTCATTCATTACTTAAAGTTTATCCCTGAGGAGGTTAACTGATCCATGCCCAGCAAATCACGACTGCCAAACTGTGCAGGCTTCATGATATTTGAAAAAGCAGAGACTTTGTCTGCACTAGCCCTAAAGAAACTAAGTATGGGGAACTGTCCATCACTGTAGTGCTGAAATCATCAGCCACAGTACACTGCTGCACAAACCTCATTCAAATCCCAGTTTGACATTTATAACCTACATACCTTGGAACAAGCTACTTCATCTTTGTAAATCTCTGCTTCATGGTCTGTAAAATTGTGATAACAATAGTATCTGCTTCTTTGGATTTTCTATAAAAGAAGATATAATTCGTTTTCTGAGAGACTATTTGATAGTTGAGGAGACTGTATTCACCCCTATTCCAAGGTATTATGTCTGAAATGGATGCATGAAACCTGATTAGTCCAACTGTGGATGAGTATTGGCTCATGGGCTGTTAGGTTTCATAAAGCAATTTAACTCTTCTGATAAGAACCTTTCTAAATTTTATCGGTCAAAGGTATGCCAAGACACCAAATTCACAGATATTTGAGAGGAATATGAGGCAATAATAAGTGAAACATTTCCTTAAATCAATCTTTTCTATTGTGAGCAGGAAGCAAATGTGGATTTCTTATTTCCTATGGTGGTATACTTATTAATATTTACATTTTTATCTTTGTGTGCTCATTATTTACCAGTATCTGGAATTATGACAAGTGTTGAATTCATATATTGTTTGAAATAATGCATATACTTAAGAGATGTCTGTAACTGTACAAACATACTACAATAAAAGAAAAATTTGAAGAGAGAGCTGGAGAGGTGACTCAGCACTTAAGAGCACTTGGTAATTGTGCAGAGGACCCAGCTTTGTTGGTTTCCAGTACTCACATATTGACACACATGGATATAATGTCCTGCTTTGGCCTCTTAGGTAACCAGGGATGTGTGTGATATGCATACATATGTGTAAGGCAAATATAAATAAAATTTATATTTTACACATAAAATAAAAATAAACTAAATCGTGAAAAATGAAGAAGACTTGAAAGAAGAGTGATGGCCTTAATAGAGATAGCAAGTACAGCATCAGGGAATAGCTGTTTGAGGATCCTTTGAGGGGTCATAAATTAGTTACAATTATCACTGTATTGTGTTAGTCAATAAATTCTTTTGCCAATTTGTATTTTGTGAGGTACATATTTTCCTAACCAAGATAAACCACCTAGCCTTAGAGACAGGCTCTGGGTCCCTGGGTACTTCTTCAAGCACAGCACAGGTCCTCACCAGTTGAAGGAGTGTATCTGTGGATTTGCATGCTTTTCCAAAGCAAACTTCTCCAACTCAAAGCTCAACTGTTGCACCATTGATATAAAAAATCATGAACATAAGTCTGTGTAAAGTAAGGATGGACAGATGAATGATTTCCAACCCCTTCAGTTATCCAAGATCATTTAACAAAGTCCTAAAGCTATAAGGCAAAGGTCAACAGTATCACAGATGTGTTCGTGAAGGCTGTGCTGAGGCTTAGATATGGAGGTCATGCTCCTAAACACCAAAGGGCATTCAAACTAAAGATGTTTTTTAGAAGAAATTGTTTCCCTGACTCTTCATAAAAGCAGAAGTTTTATTTTTGTTTTTTGTGCTACTTGTCTGACTTGTGGAATTTCAGCTGACACTTACCTTTATCTCTATAAGGGAACTATCTTTGGATAAGCCTACTGAGTTATATGTATAAATTAGTATTTGGTTATTAATTGCCTTTCAAGATGTGTCTTTATAAGATAAGATTAATAAAATATACCACTTTTATTAATAAGAGATGAACAAGCAAAAAAAATGATCTAATATCAGTGTGGCTCCTTTATACTTCCTTCAAGTTTTGTTTTTCTTAAAGGTGAATCCTTGTTTTTGAATTGTAGTGTTTTACTTTCCATTTTAAGAATTTAAACAATAAAAATATTTTATTCATAAAGCACAATTACCATACAGCTATCAACTAAAAGTCAGAAAGACAGATAGTAAAGTGGTTTCTTACTCTATACCATATCTAAAGAACAATAACTAACTATATAGCAAATGAGTTAAAAATACTGCTTAGCCAAATTTCTTCAAATAAAATGATCTTGGTTCTTCCCAGTGGATAAGCCATGCCCCTGTCCCCAAGGCTCTTGGTGTTACCCTGATATTGATTTTAGCTGATAAAAATTTAATAATCCTCTCTTTTGAATTGTGTAGAGGTTTTTATCTCTTGTGCATCCACAGCAAAATAAAATCTAGCTTGTGCTAGAGTTATGTTTTAGATAGAGGAATTACTCGTATAGATTTTTTAATCTCTTTAGAAATACAGTCCTTGTGTTAGTGTCTCTTCACTGCTACATAGTGAAAAGAGAGCTATGTGTGAACATAAAGCACTCAAAAAGTTTGAAGAAAGATAAATAAAGAAAGTGGGAAAATAAGAGTAATAGAAATAGTAGCAACTATTCATGGGGAGTCCTTTATAAAATATTCATAAGAGGGTGAAAACTCAAAGATACTGTCTTGGCACATATTGAAATATAAAGAAAGGACCATCCAAGGGGAAAGCCATGCCTCACTATAAATACACACAGAAAATAATTCAAATTATATTTCTAAGAGAAAAGTCAGATTACTCAAAAGAGTATTATTAATGCCTTAACCACGTGTATTCATTTCTTCACCATGATCCTTGCCAGACTTATTGTTTACTATGGGGAAAACCTGCTTCAGAGGCATGATGCCTGATCATACTTCCTAATTCCTGCCTTATTGTGACCTGCTGTGTTCTAATCTCCAGTTGGGCATCTGGAGAAATGACTGACCTTGAAATTCAGTGGATACTGCTCAGTGCACACATTTCAGGTTTAGCTTTTTCAGACATAATGTTATTGTACTTGAAGCAGAATTCACACTGATGCTTTGGGGAAGATATTACTCCTGGGTTTAGAAAGAAATGTTGATTTGATTTTGAGTTAATGAATGATGAATTTGTTCTATGATGATGGATCAGTTTCATGCTAAGAAATGGAGCTTCAGAATATCATTATGAAACTCAAGTTGCCAGACTAAGTTGTTTTACTTTAATTGAGAAACCTCATCTGAAGCCCAGATCTACCCTGGGACGGAATGCTCAGAGTACACAAAGCACAAATAAAAGCAATTAGATCTACTACCTGGGATTTGATGGTCTGCCTCCTCAGAATGCCTGATTAGGTTCTAGTCTCAAAAGAAAACTGTGCAGTAGCTTAACTGTTTCTCCTCCAAGTAGGAAATGCAACTAGGAAGCATAACTTGCCCTGGAACAACAGTGGGACTATTTCTCCAGGGGCAACTACAGTTTTATAACATTCTATATATACCAACAACTCACATTAGTTTTTGTGACAGTCTAAGCTACATGGGAGAATCATAGTTCTTCCTTTTTATGGAGGATGAACTTATTCTATGAAATTGTCAATTATCTACATGAGAATTTCTACATTTATACCTCAGAATTTTGCACAGAGAAGTCATATTCAGCTACTCCAGTCTGCAGGGGTATAGTTTATTATATTTGCTGATTTCTATTTCTCAAATTAGATTTATAAACAATAAACAGAATTTAGTAAGATTTCCTGAAGTTTTCCTAAGTAATACAGGTTTAAATATGCTGGAAGAGCTCTTGACTGTTCTCACAGTGGTTCTTCATTTTCTGTCAAAGCTTAAACATCATAAAATATATATTCTTTGTTAAATTTCATTGTAAAAATAGAATTTAATGCTATCTCCCTTTAAAACTCCAACACACACACACACACACACACACACACACACACAGAGAGAGAGAGAGAGAGAGAGAGAGAGAGAGAGAGAGAGAGAGCAATCCATCTGTACTCATTCTTCACATTTAAACTGTGGATTTCTTACATGGTCTGTGTGGACCTTTAGCTACGTTCAACTACGGGATAACTCCCAGGAGTAGAACTTACTTTCCTTGTTCTTTATGACGTCACAGGCATAGGGCAACATAGTCTGTTTCTGAATAACTACCCCAGTCTTATTATCCATTACACTTATCCTGGTATAGTTGAACTAAAACATAACTTCTCTCTATTCAGTTTCTCTTTTGATAATTTTATGTAGCCCCAGGAGAAATGGGAGAGGTTCTGCTTTTGTCTATGAGATATAAAGTTTGGGAGTCATCATTCCCTTTCAACCCCAAAAGCTAAACACACTGAATATAAACAATTGAGAGCACAATTAATTATCACCCTAAAATATAAGGAAACAGATAAACTAATCCTAAAGCTGCTTATCTGAAACAGAAACCATTGGACACAAACAAAGAAAAAGAAACTGGTAAAACCTGAATGACTACTTTTACCAACTGCTGGAGGCTGAATTAGGAAGAGCTTAATAATTAAGAAACACATAGGTAGTACAGAGGAAAAGTCACCACCAGAAAGTTACAACTAGTCAATGAAACTGTCTGTGGAGCTTTGGCCGCAAAAGAAGTAAGTCAAGAGCACACTCAGTAACAAAGGTGTTCTGTGTTATAGGAAAAGACTCACAATGGCACTATCTCACTGAGGGAAATGACGTGTGTCCATCTCCAGCCTTTCTGCCCTTCCTGTCTGGATGAAAAGAGGCATGTGAAAGCAGGATAGTCTATTGAAGGTAGGCACACAGACCACTAAGTCCATAACCTATGCCTAGATCATGGAACACTTTCCCCAACACCTTATCACCACCTTAACAGAATTCCAGTAGACAAATCCTTCATTAGATCTGTAAGAGGTCTGCAGTATAGATTCTCTATGAGTGGCATTTAGGGAAATGTGTTAATAAAAACAGTGGTGCAAGGACACATGGAGCATAAGACGAAACAACTGAATAAATAAAATCTATTTGAAAAGAAGAACATTGGAGAGGGCATAAAGACCAACAAAGGTTCTATCATATTCTTAATGTATCTAAAATAGTTTAAAAATTGTAATAGTAAATTATATTGGGTAATTACAGTATAAAATCAAGAGTAATGTGTAACAGGCATATTGTTAAAGATAAGCAGAAGGAGCCAGGATCTTCTATTATTATCTAATTATCTAATCTTTTATTAGATGCAGTTCCATGTGAAGTGTTATAATGTTATTTCAAAATGTATTTCAATTAAAATGTATATTCTAGAAAATAGTTTAAAAGGTTAGAAAGAATCACAACTATTAAGAAAAGGAATTCGAAACATAACCGTATAATATTTGACACTAAAAGAGAGAAGGAGTATAAAAGAGAAAAAAGAAACAAATATAAAACAATGACAGCAGTTGAATTTACTCCAGTTATATTAACAATCTCTTTAAAGGTTACACTTGACAGCACACCAGACAAAGAGAGAATCAAGCTACAGAAAAGGAAGTTGACATCCGGCTCTATGGTCTCTATAAGAAATTCACTTTATTTGGTAATTTGATGTCTAGTTTCTTAAGATCTTTAAATATTTTGGAGACTAGTCCTCTGTCTGATATGAAGTGGTGACAATATTTTGCCATTCTCTAGGCTGCTGTTTTGTCTTAGTGATTGTGTCCTTTGCCATACAGAAGCTTCTCAGTTTCAGGAGGCCCCATTTAATAAGTGTTCTTCTCAGTGTCTGTGTGACTGGGGTTATATTTAGGAAGTTGTCTCTTGTCCCCGTGCATTGAAGCCTACTTCCCACTTTTTCTTCAATGAGGTTCAGTATGGCTGGGTTTATCTTGAGGTCTTTGATTCATTTAGAATTAAGGTTTGTGCATGGAGATAGATATGGATCTATTTGCATTCTTCTACATGTTGGCATCCAGTTATGCCAGCATTACTTGTTGAAGATGCTTTCTTTTTTTCCATTATAGAATTTTAGCTTCTTTACCACAAATCAGGTGTCCATAAGTGGGTGGATTGATATCAGGGTCTTTGATTCGATTCCATTGGTTCACCTGTCTGCGGAGTAAAGGGAACACTCCTCCATTGCTGATGGGAGTGCAAACTTGTACAGCTGCTTTGGAAATCAGTATGGTGGTTTCTCAGAAAATTGGGAATCAACTTACTTCGAGACTCAGCAATATACTCTTGGGTATACACCCAAAGGATGCTCAATCATACTATAAGGACATTTGTTCAACTATGTTCATAGCAGCCTTATTCATAATAGCCAGAACCTGTAAGCAACCTAGGTGCCCCTCAACAGAAGAATGAATAAAGACAATGTGGTACATTTATACAATAGAGTACTACTCAGCGGTAAAAAACAATGACATCTTGAAATTTGCATACAAAGGATGAAACTAGATAAAACATCCTGAATGAGATAACCCAGACCCAAATAGATAAACATGGTATGTACTCACACATAAGTAGATATTAGATGTAAAGGAAAGGATAACCAAACTATAGTCCATGATCCCAGAGAAGCTTGGTAACAAGAAGAACCCTAAGAGAGACAAACATGGATCCCCTTGGGAAAGGGAAACAGACAAGACTTCCAGTGAAAATTGGGAGTAGTGGGGACAGAAGGGAGAGCCGAAGGGGAGGGCGAAGGGAGAAGGGAAGGAAGAAGGGGAACATGAGGGAGTAGGATGCTCAAGAAGGGGGAAGGACAGAGAGGGAGCGAAAGGAAAGAAGTAACTTGATTGAGGGAGCAATAAAAAGGCTAGCAAGAAGCATGGCACTAGGAAAATTCCCAGAAATCCACAAGGATGACCCCAGACAAGACTCAAATGACAGTGGAGAGGATGCCTAAACTGTCCTTCCCTTGTAATCAAATTGATGACTACCTTAACTGTCACCATAGATCCTTCACCCAGCAATTGATGGAGGCAGATGCAGAGATCAACACAAAGCTCTGGGCCAACCTACTGGAGACCAATCCAAGAGAGGGAGAAGCGATAATATGAGCAAAGGGGTCAAGTCCATGAAGGTGATACCCACAGAAACAGCTTACCTGAACTAGTATAAGCTCATTGACTCTGGACCTATAGTGGGGGATCCTGCATAGGGCCAACTAGGCCCACTGAGTGTGGGGGACAGTTGTAAGGCTTGGGCAGTCTATGGGGCCACTGGCAATGGGACCATGATTTAACCCTAGTCTTTGACCTGGCATCTTGGAGCACATTCTCTTTGGAGGGATACTTTGCTCAGCCTAAATATAGGGGGGAAGGTCTTGGTCCTCCCTCGAAGCAAAGTGTCAGACTTTGGTGACTCCCTATGGGATGCCTTACCCTCTCCAAGGAATGGATAGGGATTGGGGGAAAGAGTGGGGTGGGAGAATGGGAATGGGAAGAGAGGGAATGGGAAAAGGTATGTAAAATGAGAAAAGATTGTATTAAAACATTTCTTACACACACACACAGAAATTTACTTTAAATACAAAACTTCAAATAAGCTCAAGATAAAGGAATAGGAAAAAGTACACCATATTAATAAGCATCAAAAGCAAGCACGAACTGGGCCTGCTCAACAGATAAAGACACCTACTACCTAACAACCTGAGTTCAAACTCTAGGATCCATACACTACAAGGAGAGAAGTAACTGCTTTCAAAGCCACCTATACCCACCACAAACACAAACACATCATGACATCTGTGTCTGCTTGCACTTGTGCACACACACACACACACACACATATACAAACACGAATAAGTAAATGTAATAAAAAAGTAGCAGTATTTATGTTAATGTTGGGCAAATTGGACTTCAGATCAAAGAATTTTATCAGGGACAAGGATTATGATATAATGATACAAAAGATGAAGACAGATTAGGATAACAATAATAATTACATCTGTATATCTGTACAAAAGAGGATAAAAATATTAGATACCAGACTATTGCAAACAGAAGGAGAAATAGAAAATTACATCTGAGTCTCTGCCTCTTTTGATAAAGAATGTAAAAAAAATAAGAATTTAATTGACCTAACAACTCTACCATCCAAATCAATCTAGTTGACATTGAGAAAGAGAGAAGTCCAAGGATGGAGTTAGCACCAATTATCTAAGTAAAAGAAGAATTAATATAAGTTTAAATGAAGCAGGAGAAAATATATAATAAAAGTGATAGCAGAATTAATATTAATAATATTTAAATGAGGAAAACCATCAAGAAAGTTAATGGGGCCAGTAGCTACTAGTTCTTTCAGAAGATTAACCACAACAAAAAAACTCCAATCAAGAAATTAAGGGGAAAAAGAAGACACAGATTTTTAATAATAGGAATGAAAGGATTATGACTGATGATTCTACAAACATTAAAAGGATAATAAAGAACGATCATGAACAATTATACACACAAATGCATCAACCCACTTAAAATAGGCAATCCTTAGAAGTTAACCCACTAGAGAAAGGGCCAACAAGGTTTCCTAAATCTAGTAAGAAAGTTGTAACCACACTAGGGGTCTTTGCAAAAGGAAAGCAACAGTTATGTAGCATACCAACAATGAATTCCACTAAGTACTTAAAAGCCTAATGGCACTAATTTCCCACAATGTCTTTCAAATCAAACAGGGTAAAAATATACCTCGGCATCATGGTGAAGTTAATTGTTCATGTCCTTCCAAGAGATCACCAGGATTCCATTTCACAAAGTTTTCTTCTTACGTCCACACATGTGTACCCACACACCTAGAAATCAACAACATCATCATCGTTTAAAACCCCATGGCAAGAACTACAGTACTGAAAACAGCCTGGTACTGGCATAAAAACAGACATGAGGACCAATGGAAAAGAATCGAAGACCCAGATATTAATCCACGCACCAACAAACACCTGATGTTTGACAATGAAGCAAAAAATATAAAATGGAAAAAGAAATTATATTTAACAAATGGTGCTGGCATAACTGGATGCCAACATGTAGAAGAATGTAAATGGATCAAAGAAATTGGTCATCAAAAGAACAAATAATCCAACAAAAAAAAATGGAGTACAACCCAAAACAGTATTCGCAACAGAGGAATCCAAAATGGTGAAAGACACTTTAAAAATGCTCAACATCCTTAGTCATCAGAGAAATGCAAATCAAAACAACTTTGAGATTTCATCTTACACCTGTAAGAATGACCAAGATCAAAAACACTGATGACAACTTATTCTGGAGAGGATGTGGGATAAAGGGAACACTTCTGCATTGCTGTTGGGCATGCAAGCTGGTATAGTCCCTTTGGATGTCAGTGTGATGATTTCTCAGAAAATTAGGAAACAACCTTCCTCAAGACACAGCAATACCACTTTTGGATATATACCCAAAGGATACTCAATTGTGCCACAAGGACATGTGCTCAACTATGTTCATAGCAGCGTTGTTTGTCATAGCCAGAACATAGAAACAACCTAAATGCCCCTTGACTGAAGAATAGATAAGGAAAATGTGGTACAGTTACACAATGGAAAAAAATGACATCTTGAGATTTGCAGGCAACTGGATGGATCTAGAAAACATCATATTGAGTGAAGTAACCCAGATCCAGAAAGACAAATATCATATGTACTTACTCATAAGTGGTTTTTAGACATAAAGCAAAGAAAACCAGCCTATGAATCACAATCCAAGAGAACCTAGACAACAATGAGGACCCTAAGAGAGACATACATGGATCTAATCTACATGGGAAGTAGAAAAAGACAAGATCTCCTGAGTAAATTGGGAGCATGGGAACCATGGGAGAGGGTGAAAGGGGTGGGGAGAGAAAGGGAGGTGAGCCGAGAAAAACGTACAACTCAAAAAATAATAAAATAAAAACAAATTCTTGTGGCATTAAAATATACATTTTATCCCTTCATCCATCCTCTTCCCATCTGACAGAAGCTTCCAGCATGTAATGCCAATTCTAAAAACCTAGAAATTATGATTAATCCTCAAGGGTCCTATTTTTAGAACAATTTTAAAATCAGTCCTGGTAATTTTCCTTCTACTATAACTAAATCTTCATGCTGCCTCCCTCTCTCATCTTGCTAACACGACTAGCACCATTCCCTTTGGCTTCCTCTCATGCACAATAACCACATCCCAATTCTCTCTCTGTTCCTCTAATCACATGCTCTCTACCTCCCCAGGAGGACTTGCCACTGAATCAGAGTTAGGCATCATGCTAAGCAGAACAACTCAGCAGCTCTCTTCACTGTTCACATCAACATTCAGTACTACATTGTGATCCTAAAGCCCTGCTTACTTCAATTCCTACCTAGTTCTCTCACCCTTTGTTTTTTATTACACTCCAGATTGGACCTCCACCATGAACTTTTTCTGCAAGCCAGTGAATTCAACTCAGCCTCCATTCACTCTATTCCCCCACATTGTCAACTGCTACTACTTCAGGCTTTGTATCAAATATCTTTCAAAAAATGTTTCCTTGATCCCCTTTTTAGAGAACGCTTTCTTCTTTCTTTCTTAATTCTACAAAGGAAAAGAAGCTACTTGATTTGTTTGCTTCCTTGGGATGTTTCTGCATCTCTCTGATCCTGTAAGTAACGCTCACCCTTACTCCTGTTTGCTGCACCAATAAAACCTCATCTCGTGTCACGTGACAGATGCACATGCATGCAAGTGCTGCATCACCCCAGAAAAATTCTGTCGCATGACACAAAATTAAATTATTTTTCAGTTCACAGACTTAACATTCTCCAGGTTCGTTTGGGACTGTGACCTTGCATTTCCTCCTAGAATAACAAGCCAGAGGAGTAAAGATCAAAAGTGTAGAATCAGAGCCTCGATTTAAATTTGGCTAGAGTACCAGCCACAGTTTCTACTTCCTTTAAAAGCATGAAGCTATCCTGAGAGATGCTGAAGCATGTTCCACATATAGAGTGGGCGTTTTGTAAGTGAGATCAGCAGTTGGTGGCTTTGTGGATCTTCTCTTAAATGAATGATCTCTGTTCATTCCTTGTTTCACAGTCTTCATCCACATGTACTAAGCCTGAGTAATTCACCTGTACATGATAAATCTGACTACTTCATGCACATGCAAAACCCTGAGAATTTAATCCATACTAACAATGATATTATGTAAATACTAAATATTTCAAGCCATTATATTTCAGTTGAAGTTTATTATAACAGTTTTGACTATTTCTCTACTATTAAAGTTAGTTTCTTTCTTCCCTCTGTGTATTTTAACTACATTCCAATTATGTATATGTTTATACTTTAAAAATACTAATCTATAAATATTTTAATAATTACTGTAAACATTTATCATTTACAGCATGATGCCATTATATAATGTAGATGTGAAATTTTTATTATAGTCAAGAAAATCAATATAATATCTGTTTTTTACAACATTAATTTATAGGAAAATAACCTGAAATCTGAACAAATTTCCAATATGCAGTACTTACCTGGTTACTGTTTTCCTTTTAATGGCTACAGCAAATCAAAATGACTTTAACTACTCAGAATTTATTTAGCACACAATTACTATTTGCCATGAGTGAGATAAATAGTAATGATTCAGCTGTTGCTTCACTCAATCTCTGAAAGATTAGGTTCTAGTGCGGGTGAATGAATTCTGTCTTGAGCTGGAGGCAGAAACTTTCCAATCTTACTATATATCCTATATCCAGTGGAACTCAGTGATTCATGGTTGGAGAATTAAGGTCCTCCATGTGTTGCTAGCATTTGGACAAAGAGTCAGCATTCCCCTCCAAGAGCATGTAGCATCAAGGTTTTTAGACAGTCAGAGAATACCTCTCTGAAATCTTACACTGTGATAAGCTCAACCCCATCCATAAACTTCCTGTGTGATTAAGTCAATGTTTAGAAATAGTTACAGCTTGGATAAGTGATCCAATATCCTGTGTGCTAAAGGCTTGGTCCCCAAACAATAGTACAACTGGGAGGTGATGGACCTTTTAGGATATAACAGACTGTTTGAGGTCACTGGAAACAGAGGATAGTGGTATCCTTAACTTCTCATTCTCTCTCTCTCTCTCTCTCTCTCTCTCTCTCTCTCTCTCTCTCTCTCTCTTCCACCCTCCCTCAAAATATACTCACCACCATGATCCTCTACCTCTCCACAAGCCCAGTCCCACAGTCACACATGTCAACTATTCATTCACTAGTACCTCTAAGGCTGTGAGCCAAATTGAACCTTTTCTCTTTGTAATGCTGCCTCATTATCTGTATAACAGGAAGTGGATAAACATAGTAACTTAATCAAGGAAGAAATATGTGATTATATCTAACACTCACACCAACACACCATAGCAGGAGATGAGATGTAGGAGATAAACCAGGTGATGGGAGTACTGGTATTGTGGTCGATTTAAGTTTACCAAACTCACTACAAATCTGTTTCTACATCTGGCCCCTTCCTTACATTTTTCACTTACTGATTATTTGTATTTTATCAAAAAGCTATATTAAAAAAAAACAAATAAATAAACAAAACAAAAATGTAAAGAAACCTGATGCCCAACCTAACAACCTGAGTTCAATCCCTGGAACACACATGGTGGGGACAACTCACCCCTGCAAGTTGTCTTCTGTCTTCCACATGTGCACACACACATATATAAATATACACAGAGAAAATTAGATAAATAAAAATGCAAAAACTTGAAAGGGCAAAGAAAGGAAACATTTTAAGAGTCATTGTCTATCCTTGAGTTCTTTTTGGGGGAATGATTATCTGCCAAAGGTCATTTCTAGAATAAATGATAGCTCAGCTGAATGAATGTTCTTAGATCATTTTTGTTTTCTCTCAGAATTTTAAATACTTTCCAGATGGCATTTAAAGCTGTTATGAAGAGCTTGCTGATATTTATGGTTTCCTCAATCCCTCACACTACAGGAAAAAGGATGTTTTCCTTTTCTACATGTCTGAAGAATTCTGGGCTTTGCACCTATAGTTTGCTTAGGATATATGTTTGAAACTGTCTAAATTTTGTAGGCGTTTCCTCATTTTATGTTTCTCACTAGTTTTTCTCCTCCATTAAATAGATTCTATCCTCCACGGAGAGTAAGTGTCCTTATATTAGATCATCTTTGGCCTCTGAATTGCCAATTTTCTATAATTTTTAAGTCTCTATGTTTATATTTCTTTATTGAATTTATCATCCTAACTTTCCCCCCAGGGCTGAAATTCAATATTTTCTTCTCTCTTTCTGGTCTCATCTTGTTTCTAATTTATTTATTAGAGCTATAAATGTTGATGTTTTGAACTTGATTTGTTTTACTAGCTCTGAAATTTCCCTTTTCATTTTATTCTCGTTTAGTGCCTTGTCTTTGACCTGTTGTTTTATTGATTTTGTATTTTTATTAAGTTCTTTATAGCTCAAACCACACTTGGAAAGTTTTTCCCTTTCTTAGACAATATATTTTCCTGACTGTGTACTTCATCTGCCTGACACTACTGTATTCCATTCTCCTCTACATTGCTGTTATACATTTGTCTAGCAACTAGTAACTTCTGAACACCGTTCTGTTGGTCATGGGTATATTTCTAGTACAGACGTCAATTTTCTCTGAAGTTATGTGAGTGACTTCTCCCTGACACTGCCACATTTATCCATGCTACAGCTTCAGTGTGAGTTTTTGTTTTCTGTACATTTAAACTGTTATGTGGTTTGCTGTGTTGAAAATCAAGAAAGAAGACCTGAAAATAAATGCAAACCCATAGACAGAGACTGCTCTTTCATTTCCTGGCCACCCAGACAGACCTGAATAATCAAACAGAAACTATATTAATTATAACACTGTTTGGCCAATAGCTTAGACATATTCCCAGCTAGCTTTTATGTCTTAATTATCCCATTTCTATTCATCTATATATCACCACAAAGCTGTGGCCAACGAACAAGTTTCAAGCTCCTGTCTCTTTTGGCAGCTACATGGTGTCTCCCTGACTCTGCCTGCTCTTTCTACCTATCTCTGTTCTGATTTCCCATCTGACTTTATTCTGCCCTGCCATATGCCAAAGCACCTTCTTTATTAACCAATGGTAATAGAACATATTCATAGAATACAGAAGGGAAGCCCATATCAAAACTTTCTAAGAAAATGATGGTCCTCAATCTTAGCTTCAGTCCTCTTTTGAATGTCTTTGTTGATTTGTGTGCTTGTGGTGTGTGTGTGTGTGTGTGTGTGTGTGTGTGTGTGTGTGTGTGTGTGTGTGTGTGTGTG
>PVIU01010639.1:0-39999 GCA_004026605.1 Ondatra zibethicus | reverse complement strand
TCATGTAATAAGCAAGTATTTCCCCAATTGAGCAATTATACATCTCAGCCTTGAATAGCTTTAAAGAGTAAAATCTCATGACCAGGGCTATTTCCTGCTCTTAAATACTTCGTCTACTGGGGAAATATTCCTAAGATAATTTTTTTAAGTTCATCTGAGACTATTCTAAATGTTCATATTTTGACTTTTTGTACCCAGCCTTCCCAGTGTGTCTAAAACATCCATTCTGGAACACTTTTCCACTCCTGCCTATCATTCCAACATTAGAGGTATGGCAACAGCAGAATCAGAAGTCATTGGCTGATGATATTTCAGCTCTGTCCTTGGACATCATTTGTTCAACTTTGTTTGGTACCAGGCTGGCATTTTCTATTCATTATATTTTAGGAGACCTAGAGATGTCATATAATCATCTTTACCTCAATTTCCATCTCCTTATGTTTCAAAATGTAGAATTAAAATACCTAAATATCAGTGACTAAAAATTGTTGAATATCATAGAGTTATAAATATAAATGGGAAAATCACATATGTGTTTCTATGAAAAGTGACCCCTTTGATTCACTGGCAGGCAGAAAGTGGGAAATTCAGCACCCCCCAAAGAGTGGGCTTTTAAGCAGAAGGGGAAGTGACAGAAAAAAATATGTGTATGCTCATGCAGAAAAAAATATGTGTATGCTCATGTAGTGATGTGCATGAATCTCTGGAAAGATATGGATGTAACTAATGAATACCAGAGATTCTAAGTCAGATACTATATAGTGCCTTGAGTTTTAAACACATACACATATTATCTAAATTTAATTATTAATACTCTGATTTTAATAACTATTTTAGAAACATCTATTGTACTCTAGAGCATCTCTTTCCTCCTTTTTTTTTGTCAGAGCTTCCCATCCTTGGTTCTTCATGACTGCCACTCTTATGAGAGTTAGATGATGTGGCATTACGATTTAATGTGCTTCTCCCTAATGATCAGTGATACTGAATTGTTTCATGTACCCATGGGCCATTTGCATGGTTTTCTTTGAAAAAGGTACTTTCATATTGTGCATATTGGCCTCCTGTCATGTGTGTTTTGTAAACTTGTGCTACAAGGAGGTTTCACACCCTATGGCTGTGCTGTTTATTGTAAATCAACTTTTAAGTTTCATAATACCATGTCTACCTTTTATTGCATTAATGTTTTCCTGTGATTTGAGAACACTTTTATAAAATGAAGGAAAGAAGAAAGGAAAGGACAGAAGGAAGGAAGGGAGGAAGGAAGGGAGGAAGGAAAAGGAGGGAAGGAAAGAAAAAAAGAAAGAAAGAAAGTTTTGCCAGTTTCAATGTTCTGAAGCCTTTCCCTGTGTTTTGATATTTTCACATCTCTCAGGTCTCATTTGAATATGTTGTGAACCTATTTTCATAATAGGTAAGAGACAATGTTTTATTTAGTCTTCTTAAAAGAAACTGCTGTTCTGCTCTTGAGTTTTAAATTCAAGTCCCTTCAATTATACTCTTTCATTTCTGCTTACTTCTTTTGCTTATGAATCACTATTGCTTTATAAATGTACTTTATAAATAGCCTTGTTGATAGGTGTAGCTAAGACTATTCATCTTTTGCCATAGAATTACAATCTGCAAAAATGACATGATCCATTTACTTAGTTTTTAAACTATTAATAAGCTATGCATGACTCTGTGTTTGTAATCCTGGCACTTGATAGATTATGTCAAAATGACCACAAGTTCAAGTGAAGAAAAATTAAAAAAAAGGGGGGGTCTGACTTTCATGTCACTGAAATCTAATTAGGAGATGTAAAGGAAATAAGCACACCAATATCTGTACAGTGGTAAGCTGTGAAGGACTGTCAAGAAAATGGTTGCAGAATCATTTGACGAGTTATAGAATACTGAGGAGACCCTGGTTTGGACTTTGACCCTGTGTCTTAAGAAATATGTATCTTATTCTTTTAATGGTGACTATCATTCATTGGTTCCAATTGTTGTGTGTTAGGAAGTCCAAACAGTCCAATGGAGAGATACACATAGAAAACAGCCAAAGTCCCTCAACTAGAGCCTCATCTCCAGGTGGCAGTCAATGCCAACTCACCCTTCTCAAAGGGAACCAAATAGTCCCCTTGTCATTCAGTATGTGTTTATGGAGAGCTACTCAGAAAGATTACTCGTGAGCCAGGGACAATGACATATTATTGAAATTGCTCAGCATTCAAAAGGCTGAGGGAGGATTGCCAATTCTAGGCCAACCTAGACTACAGGGTGAGGCCCTTCCTTGAAAGAAAGAAAAAAAGAAGAAAAATCAGAGGGGAGAGAGGAATGGGTGGATGGATGGAGGCAGAGAGACAGGGAGGAAGGGACTTTGGTTTGTGCAAAAATCATTGAGAACAGTGACAGCGTCTTACTTGGAAAATTAACTGTAAAGCTTTATAGATATTATGTTATATACATTTTGACTGGGAAAAGAATGTAAACCACAGAACACTTTATAATACACAATACATAGTTTATAGTATATGCTACACTTTATACACTATATATATAATTATATATATTATTATATATAGTACAGAATAGAATAATATGGCCAAAAACATGTTTGCTGATAGATTCAGATAAGCCAAAAGAAAAAATTTTAAATACACTCTTAATTTTTATATCTAACCTGGTTCACTGGAATATTATTTTCATTTTTAAGCATCAAAGGATAGTTCTTCTTTTAGATCCAGTAGAAGTAGATAAGATCAATGAACTTCAGTTTCACTGCTGTTATTTTACATTACAAGGTTGTAGAAGAGCTTTCCCTTCAGTTTCAGTGAGTCACTTGTGTGGACTTGAGTTTTGGGCACTCAGATACTCAGGCACTCACTTAAATATTCAGTTTCAAGTCATCAATCGCCAATGAACCCCGCAGGGACTTAAGCATTCCTTTGCATAAGGCATGCAAACACAAAGAGGAGCCAGGAGATGACTGAAACACCATCATCACACTCCACTCTTTCCGGCACTCAGAAACAAATGCATGTTGAAATACTTTCCTGTCCATGAATTGCCTTCCTTCCTGGCATTTGTCAAGCAGTGATTGAAACAGTGATAGAGTATTAAGGCTCAGAGAAAATCCTGACACATGAAGGATTAAAGCACAGAATTAGTCTGCTCTCTCCTGATGCTCAGAGATCCCCTGCAACTGCTTATCTCTCACACACCAGTGAGCAGAATTGAGCACGAATCTTTATCCTTTCCAACAGCGCACACACACATCCATGCCATATCAGCTTTCCAGAAAGCCCAGGGCTCTCCTGGGACTCACTGAGGTCACCAGTATAAGTTAGAAGTTATAATTCTCTGAATTAAGTATGCAGCTACACAGTAGTTCTTGTGGGTTTCCCCGCCTCTCTCTTTCTCTCTCTCTCTCTCTCTCGTGTGTGTGTGTGTGTGTGACATTTAAATAATAATAGCATTCAGACTCATTTTCCAAAATTTAGAGCTTGCCTTATAAAATATTAAAATGCTTATTAATGTTTGGGAAAGTAGCTGAGGCACTAGCATATATTGCACGCAGCGTGCTACTGTTCTTCAGCTACATACTAATTAGCACACACATAAAAATAGAGGCCTTGAATTGTGTCTTCATTGTTCAGAAGACCCACAGGGAAAGGTCCAGAAAAGCACATGTAAAAGCCATTATAATAAGTCATTTTTAGCTGAAACATTGACCATTAACTAAAACATGTCAAATAATACTTATGGGCACATAGTCATTTGAAAGACTTCTTAAATTCTCACTTGCAAATAGAAGCAAATTCTCATTTCTTGCTAAAAGCATACGTTTGCAAATTAGGAATCACCTAAAGGTTTTAGTTGCCACCATGTATGGCATTTCCCTTCTGGGTAGTCGAAAATAATTTTCGTTTAGTTCATTCTCTCTAATATCTATAGGTTGCGTTTCCAAGGTGACTAATAATTTTTATATGTACCTTCACCCATGTAGCAGTCCTGCATATATACAATATTTTTCTAGTGGGACCAACTAATCAAAACAAAAATTGTTTTGTGAAAATATGTATGTAGTTGTGTGACATCCATAATTCTATAAATGGGTGCTACTGATCACTAAGAGTCCACTGCCAAAGAATTATTATGTTTAGTTTCAGGAGCAAGATGTTTTTAGACATATGCCTGATGGGGATTTTGCATGTGAATTCTTTCTTGGCCTTTTCACTTAAGGGTCTTTGCTGAAATAAAAGGAAAGTAAAGTAAGAAAGTGAGCACAAGACAAAGTAGATTCCGCATTCCTAGAATGTTTGACATCATTGCTCCATTTCCAGCAATGACTTTAATTGTGTGAATTAGTAGCAGGTAAATGCATCTCTTGTACTTTACTGGGACCAAGGGCAATTTCATATATCCACAAAAAGAGTGTACCTAATTCTTTTTTTATTAGTAAATGGCTAGGTAACAAGGAGGGCCCAATGAGGTATACATGGATCTCTGGGAGAAAGGAAGTAGAAGAGAACACATGGGTGGATTGGGGATTGGAGGGTATGGTTTGGAGCTTGAAGGATCCAGTTGTGGCATGGATGGAGAGGGAGAGTAATTTTAGATGGTGTTCATGACAACTTTTCAGGGGCTCTTGGTCTATCAAACCACATTAGTCTGAAAGTAATCCACAGGTAATCATTCTCTGTGAATACAAAAGAACCTCTTTTCCAAACAAATACTTACACCCAAATTTTGAAGTCAAGATACCATTAAAATATATATGTTGGTTTAGCTTAGCAGCCCATACAATGAAATGTCTCTCTGTACTTAGCTCATTCACAGTCAAAAAATTCAAAGAAAACACAATAATATACATAATCCAGATTCTCTGTGTATATGCCATCCTCACATGGCTTCTTTTTCTTACTCTATTACTTTTTCTACAAGTTTACTCTGTCTTTTTAAAGACTTTGTTTTATTTTTTAAAACCATTTACTTCTTTTTTATAACTGTTTATATTCTTTTTCTTTTCACAATCAAGCCTATGTACATTAATCCAACACTGTGACCCATTCAGAGGTCTTTTTTATTTGAATCTGTCTTTATTGCATATCTGTAACCCTTTTCTGACCAGGACCACTTCTTAAAATGCTAAACAGCATGGCTAGGATTAAGGCTGCTTTTCCTTTTGACTCCGTCCAACCCAACATGGAAGAGGCATGTTCACCATCTCTGTAAGCCATACCCTATTTCCAGGTATACAGTGGCTCTATCATGCCATTAAGCAGTTTGTAACATGCTGATCACAAACCCAATTTAAATGTTCCATAGCCAAACTTTCTGAAAGTCAGAGCCATTTATGGTGGCAAACCAGGAAGCTGCCATTTTTTAAAGAAGCCACACAGTTTTTACTGTTAAAGCTGAGTCAGGAAACATCTCAAAAGAGCCACATCTCTGCTTTCTGCCAGCAAAAAGAGCAAGAAGTTATGTTAAACTCTGTTTTTTGTGTCTAGAATTCCTTTTCAAGCTCTCTCACATTTTACATGGATTTAGTTGACCACATTGGCACCAATTTGTTGTTGGAGACCACTTGTTCATTTTCCGACTGCATCACTCAAAATAATCACTCAGAAACTATACTAATTATATCAGTGCTTGGCTAATAACTTAAGTATACTAATACCTAACTCTTATATCTTAAATTAACCCATTTCTATTTATCTGTACATCACCATATGGCTGTGGCTTTTACCAGGCAAAGTTCCAGTGTCTGTCTCCTCCTGCAGCTACATGATGTCTCACCTACTTTCTCCCAGCATTCAGTTTAGTTTTTCCACCCAGCTTTATTTTGCCCTATCATAGGCATAGAAGTTCTTTATTAGTTAGCCCATAAAAGCAACACATATATAGAAGGACTTCCCAAATCACTAGTCTAAAAGAGCTAGTTCTAAAACAGGCTGCAAAGCTACAGAGAAACTTTGTCTCGAAAAATAAAAAAAAAAGAAATCCATCAGTCTTAGTGATTTATAGAAACCAACACTAGTTATATGTAACATATAGTTTTGGAAATTTGAATTGCTAAAATTGAATATAACACAGAATGCAAAATGTCATTTTATATATATATATATATATATATATATATAAATCTGACCTCTCAAGAGAGAAAAAATGTGAATGGCAAAATTAACATAATTGTGAAGGCTTAATAACTGGGCTACTTCATGGCAATTTCAGAGAATATAAAATGAAGTAAAACTTAAAAATTCAAGTTATGGGACAAATATGAAAAGATCCTGCCAAAAATTTTTAACAAGGTCACACAAAATACATTACTAATAAATCTTTCTCATGGATAATAAAAAAGACATCTAACACACTAGTCACATTAGTCCACCATCTTATTAAAAATAGAAATATAAAGAAGATCATAAAGATTTATTCTAGAAATGCAGCAGTTGATCAGTGTTAAAGTCATTCTTTTAACCCAACATTATAATAAATCTAAAGACAAAATACATCCTGAGTGTTTTTATAGAATGCCTGAGACATGTCAACATTGAGAATCTCTTCATGGAAAAAGCAGTGAATAAACAGGAAGTTGCTCTTTACCTACTTTCACACACACATGCATACACACATGAACACACACGTACTCACAAGCATACACACACAGAAACAGCAGTGTTACACATTGTGCAAAATAACCAACATTATCCTATTGAAGTAGACATCAAGAAAAGATTTACTGATTCCTTTGCATGCATGCACACACACATGCTCACACACTCAGAGAGAGGGCAATGTTTCATTTGTGTAAAATAACTAACATTATTTTTCCTAAAGAAGTAAGCATCAAGAAAAGTTTTTCTGACTCCTTCAAATATTAAATTCAAACAGGAGATAGTGAAAATGAATTCAAGAATTTTTAGAAGATCAAATAATACCTTTATTTATAAGAAAACCATTGATATCGTCTACTAAAATATTGACAAGAAAAGTTCAAAGAATAAGGAAATTGCATGTAAGGATGTAAACCTAACAGACAAATAGCATCCCTATATAAAATCAATAATTCATTAGGAGAGATAATAAAAAGAGAGACTCCATGTAAAATAAAAGGTAAAGGTATACAAACTATGAGTGGTGAAATATTAACAATAAATGGAGTCTAAACAAGCAAGAACATTTGCTATGGAACAAAGAGTAAGAAACATCTTACTTAGGCTTGCCAATTCACTCCAGATTAATTTAACACATTTTTAACAAAATTACCACACCAGTTCACTTTTTCCTAGAGCTAGACAAGTAAATTGTGTAGAAAAATGTGTTGGAAGTGAGGCTACTGTTCACTGTAACACACATCTTTTCTCTCTCTCTCTCTCTCTCTCTCTCTCTCTCTCTCTCTCTTTCTCTCTCTGTCTCTCTCTCTCTCAAACACACACACACACACCATTTGTAAAAGAGCAAGAAGTATAATTCATTTATAGCAGCTTCAAGAACAGCCAAAGATTGGTTAGACTTTATTGGAAATCAACAAGTGAGAATCCATCAGCTTGGGAAAAGTCTTTAAAGTCTCATTTGGTGTGGTTGATAGGAATATGTACATATACAAAATGCCTCAAGATTTGTGTAATTCATGGTATGAAAGAATACCTATTTATTAATAGACTTAATTTTTTATGTGAATGTGACTTTTGCTCACACATATCTCTATTTTTATGTGCATGCTTGTTGTGTATCAAGACCAGAAGAGGGTGTCCAGCACCCTGCACTGGAGTTATAGATGATTATGAGTACACGTGTGTACAGGTAATCAAAACCGAATACACTGGAAGAGCAGCAGTGCTCGTCCTTGCTGAGTCATCTCTCCACTTCCTACTAAATATTTTATGAATTAAATTCATTGAGAAACCTAAAAGATCTAGTAATGAATTCTCATATATGTCCCTAATAGTTCCTTCTTCGCTATCCTCCTTTAATGTGGTGTATATTTTACACTCAACCAATAAGATGCATTATTACTAAGCAAAATCTAAATTTTTTATTGTTTTATTTAATAGTGTGCACTGTGCTGTGTAGTCATGTATCAGCTTTCATGCCACACAGAATATCATATTCTCATACTATGTGATGCAAATACACAGTATATATGTAATAATTTCACAGTCCTAAATGTTTTCTCTGCTTTAGTACTACATCCTGCCCTTCTCCTTTAGGATTCCTAGTCATCACTTTCCTTATCACTACCTCCCTTCTCTGCCTTTCCAAGAATACCATATCATAGTATGGTATCTTACTATTTACTATCATGCACTATTTAGCCTTTCCTACTTATCTTTTCCACTTACCATTATGAATTTAAGATGTTTCCATCTTTCCTAAAGTCTGGATAGTGCATTTATTTTTATCGCAAATAATATTATACATATACTAAAAACTATGAATTTACCTATTAGGGATGTCTTCCTTACTTCCAGTCTTTAGCATTTTGAAATAAAGCTTCAAAATAACATTTGTTTTAAATAAGTTTTCAACTCATTTGGGTAAATAATAAAAATTCCAATTCATATGTCATAAATGTTATTTTTAGCCTCATGAGAAATTTCCAAATACATGTTCCAAACAGACGTACTTGTTCTGTATCCTCATCAGCAATGAATGTGGATTTCTATTGTATTTTCTCCCACATTTCCTGCTGTCTTTCTAGTAGATGCATAGTGGAACCACTTTGTTTTAATTGCAATGTCTAACAACATATGGCATAACATTTTCATATGTTAATTTGTTATCTTTTTCTTGATGGATTAGAGATTTTTTCATTTCTTAGTTGTACACATTTTTTATTTTTGTCTCACAACAACTTATTGTACATTTTGGATACAAAATTCCTTATTTTTTACATTTTGCAAATATTTGCTCCCACTCCATTCTGTCTTCTTTGTCTTACTGATGCTTTTTTTCAAGACAAAAGATATCATTTTTATAATGTAGATATCATTTTTCCTTTCAGGAACTATGCTTTCTAAATATATTATGTGTATGTGTGTCTGTGTCTATGTGATTATGCAGGTGTGCCACACATATGCATGAGCCCCAGACATCAGAAGAGGATGTCAGATCCTCTGTAGCTCAAGTTACAGGTAGTTATGAACTGCCATGTGGGTGCTGGGGACAAAACCGCTAGAGCCATCTCTCTAGCCCTACGCCATGTTTTTGATATTTAAAAACCCAACATTTTCAGTTTTGCAATTGAGCTTTTAGGACTTACTTTGAGTTTATGTTTGTAAAACATGTGAAGTCACTGTCTATAATCATTTTTTATACAATGTCCAGCTATTGAAGCACCATATGATGAAAAGCATGTGTTTCTTTGTGGCTTGTTCCTTTATGTTTAGGTTTGTTTCAGGATTTCATTTCCACCCCATTGGTATATCATCTGCTACTTAGTCAGTCCCACACCGTCTGGAGTACTGTGCATTTACAGAAACCTACACATCAGGCAATGCCAGTCTGTCACATTTGATCTTCTTTGGTATTTTTCTGGTTACTGTGGATTGATAATTTTGTTGTCCCATTTAAGCTTTGGAATAAATTCATTGATATGTACAAAATAACCCACTAGAATTGCATTGAGATGGTATTTAAATCAACAGATTAGCCAGGTTTAGTGCAACATATCTATTTTCCCTTATTCTGGAGGCTTAGGTAGGAGGGTTATCAGTTGAAGATCAGCCTGATTTACATGGTAAGTTCTAGGCCATTATGACTACGTATTAAGAATTTATGTCAAAACAATTCAGTATATTATGTGGGGATTGTGGAAGTGGAATAAGGCGATCCTATGATTTTTCTTTTATGGAAATTTTGTCTATACAAGATTTCCTGGCAAACCTTATACAAGTTTATGACTGATCTTTTATGATTTTATTTTTATACTGATTAAAATGGCATTATATTTTTATTTTAATTTCCCATCCTCACTTCAAGTGTCTCAGAACTCTATGATCTGGCATTATATATCCTTCAATTTTTCATCATAATGAATATTTTGTTATTGTTGTTGTTTTTCTGGATATCTAAAACAGTCATATTATCTGTTGCCAAGTATGGTCTTATTTTTTCTCCTTTTTTGTCTTAATGTATTACTAGACTTTCGTGTAAAGTTGAGGACAAGGCAGTGAGAATAAATATTCTTTCCTTTTTATACATATTTGATGATAGATAACTTATTTCTGATGATTATTATAGCTGTGGCCTCTTGTGGATGTTCTTTACCAAGCTAGGAGAATTCTTTTATATATATTACCTGCTCTGCTTTTTAAATAATGATTTGATATTTAATTGTCTCAAATCTTTCAGTATCTATTGATATAATGGACTATTCTTCTTCATTAGGCTATTGCTGTGAATGATAATATTAATTGATTTTTAAATTTCAAGCTAACAGTGTCCACTTGAAATAAACAACATTTAGTCATTGTTTATAATTAATGTATACTTTCTATTCAAATCATTAATATTCTACCTAAAAGTTTTAAACTATGTGCATAAGATATATTAATATATAGTTTTTCTTTGAGTAATATATTTATTTGATTTTGGTGTGAAGTTAATGTCACTTCATAGAGTTAGAAACTATTCTGTTTGGCTCCTGCTTTTTGTAAGATACTGTATACAATTGTTACCATTTTTTCTGTTTCAAAGAATTTCCCAGTGACAGCATCTGGACCTAGTGATTTTATTTTAGTAGATGTAACTGTTTAATTAATCTGGATACAAAAATTATTCTGAGTTGTCTGTGAAGATGATTTGGAATGAAAATAATATTTAAATTGGTAGAGTGATTTCTTCCAATTAGTTAAAGTTCTGACTAGAACAATGGGCTTGCATTTCTCAGTAGGAGGGACTACTTCTGATGCTTCACTGCCAGGGATCTGGGACTTTTCTTGACTTCAGAAACATGAACTCCTCTTTGGCCTTAAGCCTAAATCCTTCCAAACTGTAGTTTATTCTGTCAGTTCTCCCAACTTTATAGATTTTTGACTCTAGATATTGAGTTATTAAACAATAACAAATAAAATAATTCTCTTAAAAACTATTTTTCTATGTATGTATCTTAGTTTTTCTGTTTCTCTAGAGAACTCAAATATAATAGATTATAAATTAGTGATATAAATTGTCTCACTGACATCTGCTTAGTTATTTGAAACATTAATTTGCATCCTTCCAAAAATTCAGCCATTGAATCCATGCCATCAATTCATTATCTTTATTATCCTTTTAATATCTGAAGGATCAGTTGTGCTACCCTCTTCCACATCTAATATTAATTAATTGATGAGTGTTTTTATTCTGAGTTAACCTGGATAGAAGTTTATCAACCTAACAATATTGCATTTTATATGCATTAATTTTCTCAATCTATCTGTCAATATTTTATGACTAGAATAATGATTTTGTTCATGCTAGATTTTCTCTTTTAATTCATAGTGCTTATGAAGTATGTGCTTGAACATATCAATCTTTTGTGAACTGCGTATTTTTAAGTTTCAGAATCTCCAATTATACCCTGCCTCCTCACGGCTACTTAAATAACCAAATAATAAATAGCAATGACCAAATAATTTTGGGTAAAATTTGACATTTATACTTTAGTTGTAACTTACATGAATGCAATGAAATATATCTCTTCATCATGTTATAGATCAGAAGCCTGCACCACTTAGCACATTAAACACTGTACTAATTTGGGGACAAACAAAGATATGAAAATAAAGAGAGTCAATCAATGTTTCATTAAAATATGAAAGAGCAGCTCTGTCGCTTAAATATATAACTTCATTTCTGAGTCATTGTGTTTAAGTCAAAAAGGAAAAGGTAACATAAGGCACAATCCAAACTATGATGACAGCAAGATCCAGAATGGCATGTACCAGTATCTCACCCCAATTTTCCCTTGTCTTCACTTGTCTGAGAATTATTTGCATGTCACAATGTAGGTTCAGAGGAGTCTACACAGTGGAATCTTGAGCTAGAGATTCTTGCACCTGCCTTGACAGAACACAAGAATAGTGAAAATGAAGAAACATTGGTATGTTGCTTGTTGCCAATCATGGGTGTCTTTTTCCTTCTAAATTCAAATGCTAGTTAAGTTTTTATGTGAGATACATCCCTTCTTTTCCCTGAGCTTAATTCTTTTTCAACAGATCTTTGTTCTGTTGCTATGACAACATTTTCTTCCTTACAAAGGTTTTATAGTCAAGTGGTTTACCTTTAATTATATCAGCTTCTCTGCCTATTACATTAACTTTTGTTGTTTTCTCCATAAATTTTTAAATTATTCCAAATCTAAACCACCAATATGCAAGTAAGAGTTATATTCATATAGCTCCTAATTACAATGAAGCCTCTTATAACTGATAAGCCCATTTGATCATGAACATTTTTAGTTCCCATGTAAGTACTGCTGACTCTTTCCATGCTTACATACAGCATGGGGTTTGCTTAACAATGATACTGTTCATGTCTGTATTTGCTATTTGTTTTACATGCTTCTCTTTCCTATTTTTATTTCCCCTCAAAGTTCAAATATTTTTAGTCTTTTGGCATACACTGCCTATGACCTAGGTGGCAGCCCAGGCCCCCGATTTCCACGTGGCCCTTAGTGGTGCTATGGCCATGAACATCACCATAGACCCCAGCTGTGATTGGACCATGGACCCAGACATGGTCCTTGGCAGTAGCCCAGGCTCGGATGTCTCTATGGCCCTGGTAGGCTATGCAGGTCACTGAGATCAGCATGAACCCAACAACAGCATTGTTCTTGAACCCCTACATGACCCCGGGTGTGCACCCAGATCCTGGGCATCTTAACCCCTTTCAGTGATGTCAGAAACCTTGCACATCAGGGCATGTCCTGACTGCAGCAGGGTCACAGACCCAGACATGGCCCACAGCTACAGTTCGGGAACAAGTGACACCGTGGCCCTGGGTGGCAGTGCATGTCATTCAGGTCTGCATGGGTCCAGCATCAGCACAGCCCTCATGCATCAAGAAAACTACAGGTGGAGGCCCATATCTTAGGCATCAATGTGAACTTTGGTGGCAACACAGGTCATAGACGTCAGCACAGATTCAGGCTATGAAAGGATCATGGACCCAGACACAGTCCTTGGCAACAGCCTGGTCCGGATGTCATTGTGACCCTACCACTATTGCAGATCTCAATATCTCCAGGTTCCAGTAGCAGTGTGACCCCCATGCACTAAAATGTCTGCAGGTGGTAGCTCAGACCTCTGGCATCTTCTCAGCCTTTGATAGTAACAGGAGCTACTGACATCATTATAGACCTTGGGTGCAGTAAGGCCATGGACCCAGACGTGGCCCATGACCACTGTTCAGGACCAAATGAAACCATGGCCCCAGGTGGCAGCACAGGCCACCCAGGTTGGCAGCAACTTGATTCTGTAAAACCAACATGGTCTCAGGTGTCGGCCTGGGTTCTGGGGCTCTGCACGAAGCTTGATGGAAACAGGAGCCATGGATGTCAACTCAGAGACCAGCTGCAACAGGGCCACAGACCCAGAAACGGTCCTTGACAGAGTCTGGGCCAGCTATCGCACTGGTCCAGGGCTACAGCGCAGGACTCCTGTATTAGCAAGGCCCCTGTGGGGGTACATCTCTTGTACAACAACATGGTCACAGGTTGTGAGCCAGACTCCAGATGTCCACATGGCCCTCAGTGGTAATGGGAGCCACAGACATCAACACAAAACCCCAACTTCATCTGGACCACAAACCAAGTATGGCCCTTGGATGCAGCCCAGGCCCAGACATGCCATGGCCCTGGGTGGCCGGCAGGGCATCTATCTTAATCCGTTTCTTGCTACCCTCACCTCTTCAGATCTACCTCTCTCCCCTGCACATGAGTTCCTCTGCCTCTCTCTCTATCCCATTTGGCCACCCTGTACTTGCTCACCATAATGGTGCCTGACTACCTGGTACCAGGAGTCAGGCAGGCTGATGGGTAAATTCTCCTCGTTCCATGTCTAGAGACCTGGGGCAGAGGTTTATTTGTCCTCCCGAGTCTGCCAGGCCTAGAAACCTAATTTTTTAATGTACTGAAAATCACTTCAACCTTAATGAAAATCTTTCAGCACATTCACTGAAAACAAAAGTGAACATACCTTCAAGGACCTGTGAGACAACGACAGACTGTTCGACCTCTGCCTTCAGTGGATAGAAGAGGAAAATGATGTGATATTTCAAAGTTTTTGAAGAAACAATGATTGCAAATGTTGCAGAATCTGTGCAAGACACAAGTCCACTAATTATTAAAAAATAGGATAAACTTAAGTCCCTATACAAAGATAATAATCAAATGAATGAAAACTAAACACAATATTTCCTGCACCCACAGGAGATGGAATGACATTTACATAGAAAGAACAGTACACAGGACTGTGGATCTGTCTGCAAAGTGGGTAAACAGGAAAGAAGAATAACACTGGAAGGGATTTAAGAAAACAACTATGAATTCATTCTGTGGTGTTCAGTGTGAAACAGAAAGATACTTGTTTCAGATGAAAGAAAACTCGGAGAATTCTTATTATGTTTGGTTGTGTATGTTTGTGTGTATGCACACACATGTGCCATAGCACATGTAGAGGTGAGAAGACAACTGTGTAGTCAGTTCCGCTCTTCCCAGTCTCCCTGGGTTCTGAGCTCTGAGCTCAAGCGAACTAAGAAAACTCCTAACAAGCACACTTACTGTTAAAAGGCTGTGAATCAATTACTATGACTAGCAAGGAAAGAGAAAACTAATAAATGAGGAGTAAAAATAAACGAGTTAATACTCATATATTTACCTATGGTGAGTGTGAAACAGCGAAAAAAATGTCATTATTCTAAGTTAATCTTTAAGCATCAGTTTGTCAATTAAACACAAAGAAGAAATGGAAGTGCTCTACGCGGGTGGCAAATGCTGCTCCCAGTGTCGGATGCCGAAGTTCTATTTATGCACTATTGACCAGGAAGCTGCCAGAGGCTCCCATGACACCAGCTATTGTTCTCCTTCTGGATGCCCACCAGAACCAGACACAAACGCCTGACTGCTGAACACACAACACACACTCAATAAATGACACAGAGAAATCAACCCGGAACTAATATGGAAGCTTACCCGCTCTGGCGACCTGAAAGGTATTACGCAGGCTGTTGGGATGGGAAAGCCATCGGATGAACACATTCTGTACACTTTGTGTGCTGCAGTGATGGACTGGCTGAGAGAGATCCTCACCGGGGCAGTAGCGACATGAATATCCTAAGGGGAGCTAGCTGCTTCCTGGTGGATGGCTATTGTGTCATATATTGTTCAATACTTAAACACTCTGGGAGAGGGTAAAAATTTCTATCTGTGGATTTTTTTTTCTGCCTGCTTCTGTGGCTTTTGAATTATGAGGCACAAACTACCCACATGTCTTTTTCTATAAATCTGGTAATATATTCCTCTCCCATCTGAGCTGTCCACAGCAGCAAGAACATAACTGCAATGCATTCCAGCACAGGAGACGAGTGGGCTTGGACTGCAGAATTACTCACTTCCCATGTCCCTACTTCCTATGGCTAGGAGCACTAACAGCTGCACTAGCCAAGTTCCAATCCAGGCAATTACTTCCTCCCCAAATTTCACACTGCGTTATTAATTGAACACTTGAAAAAAAAAACCCTCCTGCCTTAAATCATATGCCTGCACCTCTTTTCCACAACTGCAAATACGTGTCTACACTGAAATGAAATTCAAGAGTGTCTGGAGGTGGTCATTTTCATAGAAAAAAACAGTGTGCTTCTTTAAAAGCCATCGTGTTCTCCTTCTAAAAGAGAATGAACTGAGTCCGGGCATGAGAAGAAGGCCCTTGTCTTCAGTAGGATGGCAGGTAACTGGAGAGACTATGCATGAACACCTGATGGCCTTGAGTTTTCCTGCGACACAAGAGTGAGCAAGACAGAGGACTTGCTAACAGCTGATGCTTGGTGAAACACCTAAAGAGCTACTTTAATTAGATTTTTTCTTTTTAAAGACACATTAACAGGGTAGCTAGATATGACAGGCAATTTTTTATTTTTTCATTTTATTTGTTTATATTTTTCCTCTGGGTTATTTTTAATATGTTTTACTGATGAAGGAAGCAACACTACAAAATTCACTGCACAAAGCCAGTTTTACCTTGATACCTGTTGAAAATGGATCAGGTCAGTAGTTTCTAAACTTCCCTCATAAGAATTATTTGAAGGATTTGCTAAAAATACCAATTTCTAGGCCTCCTGGTATTTATGTAAGGAATATGACCTTACGATATCTCCACTGTCCTTTCTTACCCAAAGACTTTCTTGGTCAATTTTCCATTAGCTCACATTCATGTGTACTGTTCTCAAAGTTATATCTTCAGATGAGATATGAGCACACTTTTCTCACCCAATTGCAAAGCATTCTGACTTAATAGCTCTAAGAAGAGGTTTAGACATTGGCATTTTCACAGCCCCACTGATTCTGAGGTCCTCCCAAAGTTGGGCACCACTGACAGTGTTTCTATAATAAACGTGATAGTTCTCCTCTGGTTCCCTGTAGCAGAGTGCCATGCCAGACGAGATGAAATTACTTAATGGAAAGCCCGCATGACTCAGAAGCGTGGATCAGCATGGGACCTGGATCCCGGAGTTAAAATATGGTTTTTGCTACGTAAAAATCTATCTACCCAAGTCTCAGCTTTTCACATTTGTAATGGGGAAAAGAAGGTCCATAAATCAAATGGGTGGATTAACTCCCCTTTAGATCAATTTTGACTTGTAGCTTATCCAGACTTTTACATAACCCCACCGAGTGATTTTTCCTGTAAATGAGATGATCCTTTATCCCTCTTGATCTAAAAGAGTTTCACCCATGCTTATTGTCCTGACATAGTTATTAATCATGCCAGCTTTCATTTTTAAAAACACCTTTGTTTAGAATATAAATAACAACCCATATCCTATCCTATTCTCTCAAAGCTTGACTGAACTCAGGTAAAAACCTGACTCATAGGTTGTGGTGATGGTCTTCTTCTCTATTCAACTTTATCTAAAATATAGAGAAAATTACGCATGGTGTACAGCAAATAATCCCACAGCTTAGTGATTGGAAACAATACTTAGTGTTTCACAGTTTTGATGGGTCCAGAATCCACAGAGGAGTCCTCTGCTTAAGGGTCTTTCACATCGGTCAAGTCATCCAGCATCATAGGATATCAACACTCACGTTTCATGTCTTTACAAGGATACCTTTCTCCACAGACAATTAGACTAAGTGCTGAGGGAAGGGGTCATACCTTGATTTCTTCCTTACATCAAAGCAATGATCTTAAATTGTGGGTGAATAAAAACTAGCTTGCAAGTTTCTCCAAATACACCCTCCTGCATTCTAACACAGCAGATCAGAACAAACGAAATTCAGAAAACTAATTCAGACAGGTGTAATGGTTTTCAAATTATATCAAAAATACAATTCAATATAAAAAAGAATAGTATCACTGTGGGATGACCCTCATTTCCCATAAGCATGTGAGTAGACAGAAAACCTAATATGTATATAGAATAAAGCTTTACTTGGTCATAAAGATCATATTATCAGCAGGAAAATGTTAAGATCTGAACATCATCATGTCAAATGAAACAAGGAAGACTGAGAACGGCAACGTGACATGTTTCTTCTCATACACAGACCATGAAAGGGGACAGAGACTATTAGAGAGCAAGAAGGGTACCGACCAGTGGTGGGGCTAGAGACAGCAATGAGAAAGATGAATGCGAGAGCACACTAATACAAGAAAGACACCATTACAATGACACTCATTAGACTGAACAATTAATAGATGCTAATCTGAAAAGTGAAGATGTAGAGAAATAAAACTTACTGGCAAACCTTCCCTTCCACTGGACCATTCCATATTCAGCATGGACAGTTGAACATTAGTTCATGTGCCTTGGTTACCATTTCATACTTTTTCATGTTATAGAAATGCATTTTTAAAATGTACAATTTTCAGGTATCTCTGATCATGTTGAGAACAGTGAGCGCTTCGTCAGTCCTTCCTAATGTAATGGAGTAGAAGAAAGCCATGGCAACCATACCTCAAATCACCTTGAGTAGCTGTAATGGTGGGTGACAAAGTCTTCAATAGCACTGCCCAATGGCATGTTTTTAAGTAGAAAGGACTGCAGAGCCTGTGCAGTATCTCTTTTCTATTCACATTTTTAAGGAGCTTGCGGCTCTGTTTATCTTTCCTGAAGTGTCTAGGCCTTTCTGTGGGGCTGCATCACTGTCACTGCTCCCTAAAGAGGAGCTGACAGGTCCTGCACATTCCATTCTATCAACATGCACTCCAGAAGGCACAGGGTATTTCCTTCCTGATAGAAACCGCATCACACTTGATCTGACTTGTTCTCCCTGTAGAATAATAAAGCCAAACTACAGCTGCCCCGACTGCTTTATTGTTCTCTTAGGTTGGCCTTAATCACAATCAGACTTGTTAATTTATTTTTAAAGCAAGAGTAAACAGTGTACCATAATACAGCAGACACTGAAACCATAATTATGTTTTCATGGATTTTTCTTATTTTAAAAGATATTCATTAGATCCTTAAGGAAGTGATAAAACCTCTTGTTTTTGTTTTTGTTTTTTTTCTGAATACTAGAACCCAGAAGTTACATGAAAGGAAATGGGCTGTGGAAATAACACTATCATTCCTGCTGTGGCAATAGGTTAAAACAACTTAACTGGCTTGGTTTCCACAAAGTATAAAGTAATAATTCAATACCAACTATTCAAGGTTGTTGGAATGAATAGTAATTGATAAAATATCACAAAACCATAACAGTCTGCAGATGACAGTAAATATTTCCACTAAATATATGTACGTCTTCATGAGAAACACATGCCCTTTAGTGGATAAACGTCTATGTACTATAAAAGCTAACTATGAAATACATATTGTAAGGCACTATAAAAGCATGCTAAATACGATGAAAAAGCATTTTAGTTACTTGTCTGATTCTTTATTAGAAATATGAGTGAATTATGGAATAATTAAAGGAATAAGCTACCTTCTTCAATGAGATTATGGGCAGAACATGAGACATCCTGCTGAAGCTGATACTCACTCAGGTGGTCACCCTAATGTTTTTCTTTGTTGTTTTTGCATTTTGTTTCTTTTGTCAGCAAAGGATCAGAGTGACAAATGTCTGAAAGTAAGAGGGGACCAGAGAGAGACACGGAGAAAGGGCAGAGGACATCTATTTAACCTAATTTTAAAGCAAGCTGTATTGTCCTTGATAAGAGACTTCATGCTGATCTTTACCAGGTAACTAATGGAAGTTGATCTCGATACATTTAGAAAAATGTTTCAAACCTTGACATTTGTCTATGAATTCAGTTACTTTCTTTCTTAATTAGACAAGAAATGAATATGTTGACTGTATATTTAAAAAGGCTGAAGGAAAGCACACACTTGCAAAACCATAAAACCACGCCATTAATTCTGTTTCCAATTTTTCTCCACAATTCCATCATTTTCTCATTCCTCTATTTGAATATAAAAATGTATACACATGAACTTATCTTTGCAAAACTGAGATCATTTCATGTGTCATGTCTCTGAGGTTTTCTTTGTATCTTGTTAATCTCCCTAGCTTTTCTGGGTAACTTATAATTTGCCATTCTAAAATTAATATCATCTATTTTTGCATTTTTATTTTATTTGAATAACATTTTTTCATGTATTTTACATACCAACCCTCCCATCTATTCCCCTCCCCACCCACTTCTCCCTCCTCTGTCTCCATAAAGAAAGGTACATGCCTCCCATGGGCTTGAACAAACATGGCACATCAAACAGATATCATCTAAATCTGAAAAGCTGGGTTAGCAAAGACATAAGAACCACTGCAACTTATTCTTCTCAACTCCATCCACTTGCTCTGTGTGATTACTGGTGAATGTTCTCTTGCTTATTCACACTTACATATTTATTGGCATTTTCTATTCTTCCATCATGTTCTTTTCTAGTTTACTCATCAACATCTGGCACCCCTTCCAGTGCTGTTCCAAAGTCAGTTGTTTCAAGTTTAGTAAATGGGAAACATGGCCCTGAGTCAGATGCTGAGATAAGGCCTTCTCTGTGTGTTAAGTCAGCCTTCCCTCAGGGTTGCAGCTGCATATCCCAATCAAGACACAAGCACAGAAGCAGTCTGGAGCTGGGACAGCAAGCATCATGGCTCATTGCAAAGATGTACATGTAGCATTGTTTTAATTTTTGCTGAAATTTTAAATGATGTTAAATATGTTTTAGTGTTCCTATATTACAGTAAACAGCAACTTATGATATTGAAAAACAGTATTCCATAGCAAGCAGAGTATTGGCAGCAAATGCAATCTTGTAGGACTTTTTGCTGGAAGGGCTGAGATTTTTTACGAATTAACAGATTTTCTAGGAGCTTTACTCTGAATTCATTGAAGGGAAGATTGGACTTTAATTGTGACTTTTGGTATCTACTTGTGAAGAAAGTCCTTAGTCTACTAGAGTCCAGGTTGCCTCTGATATCGAACTTACATACTTTGTAAAGAGTTTCATTCAAAGTGATAGCTTGGTGCCTGAATACTTAGACAATGCAAAGTCAAGAAGCTAATGGTTTAAATTCCAGGCCTTTTTTCTCCCAGGTAAGTAACCTTGCTAGTATTACTAACCATCTTTACTCTCTTTGTCCTCATTTGTGAAAGGGAATGACCACCGCTGCTCACAGGTCACTGATGGAATTTTACTAGATTCGTTCATATACTTTAGCATAATGCCCAGAATAAAATGGACATATAATAAATATACCTACTTTCCATATTCTTATTTATTTTGCTATTATAATATAATTACCAAATTTCTCCTTTCCCTTTCCTCTCTCCAAACCTTCCTACACATCCCTCCCTACTTTCCTTCACATTCATAATCTCTTTTTTCACTAATCTTTTTTGCATGGATATAGGTATAGGCATATACATGTATATTAATAGATGTAACCTGCTAACTCCTGATAATGTTACATGTCTGTCTGCTTCCAGTCCTGACCATTTGGCACTGAACAATCATTTAGTATACTCTTCTGTGGAGAAGACAACCACTCCTACCCCCAGCTCTCCTTAGACGCATATAGTTCTTTGTGTAGGATTGAGGTCTTATGGGCTTTTCACCATCTACTTTGGCTTATCACTTGGTACCATCCTTGTTCACCTCTCACATTAGTGAGACTTTGTGGATGGAGCTCATAACATTATTGGGAGACACAATTTCACAGAAAACTCTGATCCTCCTGTTTCTTACTCCCATCTTCCACAATGTTCCCTGAGCCTTAGGTGCAGGAGTGTTTTGTAGATGATCCATTGTGATGAGGCTCCAGAATTAGCACTCTGCTTGTTGGGGTTTCTATGTGTTAAAAAGAGAAGTTTAGTTGATGAGGGGTGAATACTAGACTTCTCTGTGGTTATAAGAAAAAATGCTTCCATATTGTTGTTAGGGATTATGCTGGTTTAGCAATCTAGTAGTTGTATATTCTCCTCCAATATCTGTGATTCCATGAGCACTGAGTAGTCATGTAGGCATCCAGGACCAGGCATGGTTTCCCTCTTCTTACGTGGGAAATTCAGTCATAAGTCCAATTAAAGACCTGTTAGTTATGACCAAGGTATTCATGCAATGATACAACATTAGAGTTGATGTACCATGCTGGTCATTGATGTGGTTAATAGGCATCATACCTGGGTATGATTGTTGGTTGCCTCCCTACTTTGGAAGCTTCCATGCCCCCCCCCCCGTGCATGGAAGCTAGTCCTCAGGGAGAACTCAGAAGACAAAGAGTGAGAAACAAATGGGCAGTTTGAAAACTGGGCCTAGGTGCCTGCACTACAGGTGTTCTGTTCAGAAAGTTGTTTCCTGTGCTAATGTGCTCAAGGCTGCTCCACACTTTCTCTTCTATCAAGTTCAATGTGTCTGGTTTTATGTTGAGGTCTTTGATCCACTTGGGCTTGAGTTTTGTCTAGGGTGATAGATGTGAATCTATTTGTGTTCTTCTACATACTAGCATCCAGTTAGATCAGCACCAGTTGTTGAATATGCTTTCTTTTTTCCTTTTATTTCCGGCTTCTTTATTGAAAGTCAGATGTCCGTCTTTGATTCAATTCTATTGATCAGTGTATCTGTTTTTATATTGATATAATGCAGTTTTTATTGCTATAGTTCTGTAAAACAACTTGAAATCAGGTATAATGGTAACTCCAGAAGTTCTTTTATTGTATAGACTTGGTTTAGCTCTCCTGGCATTTTTTTCCACATAATGTTGAGTATTGTTCTTTCACGGTCTGTGAAGAATTATGTTGGAATTTTGAGGGAAATTGCAGTGAATCTGTAGATTGCTTTCGGTAGGGTGGCTATTTTTTTTTACTATGATAATCCTATTGATCCATGAGCATGGGAGATCTTTCTAATATAACTTTCAATTTCCTTCTTCAGAGACTTAAATTTTTTATAAAAGAATTTTTCCCTTGCTTGATTAGAGTTACCCTAAGATATTTTATATTATTTGTGGCTATTGTAAGGGTATTGTTCCCCTGATTTCCTTCTTAGACCATTTGTTATTTGTAAATAAGAGGCCTACTAATTGAGTTAATTTTGTATTCAGTTACTTCAGCTGTCAGAGTTTCCTAGTAAATTTTTGAGGTCACTTATGACACTTTCATATCATCTGCAAAGAGCAAAGATCAACAATTAATAAATGGGGCCTCATGAAATTAAAAAGGTTCTATAAGGCAAAGGACATAGTCAATAAGACAAAATGGCAGCCCACAGAATGGGAAAAGATTTTTACCAGCTCCACATCTGACAGAAGACTAATACCCAAAATATATTTTAAAAAAACCTCAAGAAATTAGACATCAACAAACAAAACAATCCAATTTCAAAATGGGGTACAGATCTAAACAGAGAATTCAAATCAAAGGAGAGAAACTCAAATGTCCAAGAAACACTTAAAGAAATGTTCAATGTAATGGGATTGGGACACCAACCCAGGCACAAAACCTTCAACCTACAGTTTGTCTTGCCTGAAGAATGTCCTGTGTCTAAACCCAGCAAAATCCTCATCAGAGAGAATTCATTCAAAAACTGATGGGAGCAGATGCAGAATCCCACAGCCAAACATTAATGGAGCTTAGGGAGTCTTCCAGAGGAGGGGAAAGAAGGATCACAGGAACCAGAAGGGTAAGGATAAGGGTCACCAGAAGAACCTGGCCCTCAGAATCAATTGACAGGGACTCATGGGGCCTTGCAGAGATCAGGAAGCCTATAGGGGTTCTGGTCTAGGTCCACCCCCCGCCGGTCGCTGACTCTTTTGCTACTTGTGTGACCCTTTTTCTCCTACTGTACTACTCATCCAGCCTTGATTTGACTGTATGTGCCTAGTCTTATAGTATCATATTATGCCATTCTTGGTTGTGTCCTGGGAAATCTTTTCTTTTCTGAGTGGAGAGAGAGAGAAGGTAGATCTTGGCAATGGGGTAGGTGGGGGAAGAAACTGGGGAAGGGGAGGGAGGGGACACTGAAATTGGAATGTAGCATATAAGAGAACAAGGGAAAAAAATTAAAAAAAGAAAAGAAAAATGGACCTGGAACCTTAACAGAGAGTTCTGAAAAGAAGAAAAACAAATGGCTAAGAAATATCTCAAAAAAATGTTCATCATTCCTAGTAGTTAAGGAAATGGAAATCAAAACAGGTATGAAATTTCATCCTATCCCAGTCATAATGGCAAAGATCAATTGAACAACTGTCAGCAATTGCTTGAGGGGCTACAAGGAAAAGGGAATCCTTATTCACCGTTGCAGGATTGCACACTGATGCAGCAGCTATGACAATTAGTATAAGAAATTCTCAAAATGTTAAAAATATATCTACCACATGACCCAATTATACCTCTCCTTGGCATATACCCAAGCAACTGGACATCATACTCCAGAAATATTTGTTCAGACATGTTCATTGCTGCTCTTCTCACAATAGTTAGGAAATAAAATTAATCTAAAGTCCCTACAACCAATGAATGGCTAATGAAAATATGGTACATACACACTGTAGAAGACTATTCATCTGCAAAGACAAATGAAACCATGAACTTTTCAGGTAAATTGATAGAACTAGAAAGATCATATGGAGTGAGGTAACCCGGACCCCAAAAGACAAACATTATACCAAACATCACACGGTTTCAGTCATTGGAGGCTCCTAGGTCCAGATTTTCTGATGTGAGTATGTCGCCTATAGCAACAACAGAAATCAGAAAAGTAAAACAGGATCATTGTGAGAAGAGGGGGCCAAGAAGCAAAATAAAGGGGAATTTAAGGGTGCAAGTGAACTCACTGGTGAAATGGGAAAGAGTAATGGTGCAGGAGAACAATTCTATAACTGTCAATTATGTTTTAAATAAACGCTGATTGGTCAGTAGCCAGGCAGGAAGTATAGGCAGGACAACCAGACAGGAATTAGAGGTGGGGCAATGAGAACAGGAGTATTCTGGGAAGAAGGAAGCTCTTCCCACAGTCCTGCCCAGACCACTGAAGAAGCAGGATGTGACCTGCCCCGCCGTAAAAGGTACCAAGCCATATGGCTAACATAGATAAGAATAATGGATTAATATAAGTTATAAGAGCTAATACGAAGCCTGAGCTAATGGGCCAGGCAGTGTTTTAATGAATACAGTTTCTGTGTGATTGCTTTGGGTGTAAGATAGCTGGGCGGCTGGGACAACCAGGTCCTCCTGTTACAGGGTAAGTCTTAGGGAGGGGAAAGAGATAAATACAGAAGAAGGTGGGAGGAGGGTAAAGTGATCTGATGGGAGGATGGGGAAATGGAAATGGAGGGTTCTTTAGGGAGAGAAGAAAGTAAATACAGAGGAATGAGGAATGTGGGTAAATAATGATTTAAAAAAGCCTCAAGGAGTCATACTATTAACTACTGAAAAATCTCTGTGATACATATAACTCCATGTATAAGTATACAAACATAGTTTTAGTGAACTTTTTTTCATCTGAGTTAATGGTACTTCTTCTGAGAGCCAAAAATCATCTAACAAAAACCTAGTACCAGCCATGAGAATCCTGTTTTGAGTTGTTGGCCAGGATTCCTAGAGACTTCCAAAATATACAGCCTGTTTCTGTTGCACAGGGTCACCCCCTGGAGGTGGAAGGTAAGAGTCTATTGCTGCAGCCAGCATGCACTTCAGAAACAGGACCCTGACCTAGATGATCTTTCTATATTCTTTACGTATTCTACTTTTAGTATGTTATTTTTAAAGTTTTACTCTTTATTGATAACCTGAAATGTTATTTATGAATGTAAATATTTTTCACTTAGTCTTTCTTTAAAGGTGGCCAAGATTTGTGAAAATTTCACTTTATGTGTTTTGGTGACACAGACCAACTGTAGTGGTTTGGATGAGAATGCTCCCCAAATACAGAGTCTCTGGTATTTGAACACTTGGTCTCCAAGTGTTGGTAGAACTGTTTTGTAAGTGCAATATATGTAGCATCATTGAGGGAGGATAGCACTGTGGGCGGATTGGGTGTATAAAGTCCATGTACCATTCCCAATTTGCTTTCTCCTTTTTTAGTTTGTGCTTTAAGATCTGAATTCTTGACTAGCTGCTTCAGGCTCCACACCTACCTACAGCCATGTTTGCCCACTGTGATTGTAATGGACTCTTTGCCCTCTAGAATCATAAGTGCAAATAAAAACTTCCTTCTATAAGTTTCCTCGGTCATGGTGTTTTATCACAGTAATAGAAACCAAACTAAATCACCAACTTTCATAGATTGAAAGTATCGGTCACAATGCTTCAGTATTGAGATATCAAGACAGCTGCTTCATGTTCTAACAGAAGATGGGGGAAATTATACCTTGCACTGTAAATGGAAAAATATATGTAAAGAAACAAATGTCAATAAACTGCATTCAAGGCACACATCAAATGAAGTCAGGTACATACAGAGAAAATGTATGTAGGATTGCAGATTAAGAAAAAGCAACAAAAAGTCTGCAAAATTAGAACCTTCCTCAAAATAGACACAATGAGCATGTCCCAAGCTTTACACAATCCCTAATCTGGTGTGGAATAGATCCAGCAAGAAGTTCAAACTTAAAACTGCTCTCTTGCTACCTGCCAGGAGGCTGAAAATGCCAAAACCCTTAGCTGTGTGCTTGTGCTCTCCATTAAGGATCAATGCATATGGGAGACCAGACATGCTAAGCTATTACCATCAGGAACATGCAAGATCTACTGATTAAAGCTCATCTAGAGATAAGGCTAGAACTCTGAAAAGGACAGGAAGCATTTCTGCCAAAGCAAGTAGTGTCTACGTGAGAAACTGAGCTGAAACGGTAGATGACAGAAATGATCATATCTGGCACTAAAGCAATTATGGACAAAGCAGGAGGCATTGTTTTATTTTTCCCTTTTATTTAATAAAATGACCCGTGAGACACCACTATACCTCCAGTACAGGGCTGTAACTGCATCCATCTTCCGTGATAAAAAAAAAATTTTTTTCAAAGATTAGAGGGTTGGGTAACCTTGCAAGCATTGCCACAGCTACAAACTCTGTGATTTATGGGCATGTTAGGAAACCAGCCTTCTACTTCCTGAAGTCCTGCACCACACTGTAAAAGGGCATTCTGAATCACAAGGCATAAAACATCCTTGTTGAGGGAGGAATAGTCCAAGTCAGATAACAGTGATAAATCAGAAACAGTGAATATAGCTATATGATTTTATTTTGTTAAATATAAACTTTCTAGTATGCTCCATTGGAAATTAAGCTATGGCAATTTCGTACAACTGTAGGGACTGCCCTTTTTAATAAGCGTCCCTCAAACTGATACATTGTGCTGCTTGCCCACAATATTAGGCAAGCAAGGGAAGTTTTCCAAGGGATACATAAAACCATGTTTATTTCTATGACAAATTACTCGAGATTCATTCTTATTTTGAAAATAGTTATGGTTTATCAGCAAATATATAAAGATGTAAATTAGCATGATTTTCATAATTAATCTTTAGTGAGCTGTGTGTGACTTTATACATGCTTTAATATCTAAATCTTCTAAAGTAACAGCACAAATTTAGAACAGAAAGTTCAGAGGATAACCAGAGAATTGATGGTGCATGACTACTAACACTACCCTCAATGTTTCCTTTGAAGCATCTCAATAAAAATTCAGTCAACAATAAGATGTTTCCTTATTGTTTCTTGGGGTTCAGGGCACTTTAGTAAGTTTAGTCACATGACTGGTTCTTGGTAAGTGTCTGTACAATTGTTAAACTTCAATAATCCTGGAGTATCAATGACCATCTTTGTTTCCATTTGTTTTATACTAATATGGGTCCCAGGGTGCCAGGGTTTTAGCACTGACTTTGCTGAATATAGACTAGAATAGAAGTAGCCTGAAAGCTCACAACTTAAAACAGTTTAATTTGTCTGCAGCACAAATTCCCAGGTCTTGGATTTCCATGACCCAAGATAAATGGTACCAGATACATGTGCAATACGTTGTAACTCACATGTTTCATGTATCTTTCATATGTCATGTTTTGGAAACTCCAAAATGACCCCATAAATAGAATAAAATAAAGACAATATTGAAGAGTAAATAACTTTTTCTTAGTTCTAAACTGCAAGTTTAAAATAAATGAAAATTATCAATTTTGAATGACATTATATTTGTTGTGCTTGTTATATTATTACACAGTCTATAGGGAAGAGAGAAATAAAAGTGACTTCCAAAACAGGGCGAACATTTCAACTACTGCAAAATTATCTATCAGTATAGCTTTTCTTTGTTCAGAGAGAAAGCCAAAATGATGCAGGAGAAATAGTTACTTTATGATGTGAAGATACACAAAGTTATTAGTGACTCACTGGGAAATGACTCATATGACTTTTAAAATATGTTCATGGTTATGATTTTAAGGTCACAACAGAGACTGGTTGATGGATCTTTCAGAAATGTCAACTAAAGAATAGCTTTTTAACTTTATATTTACAGAAGGAAAGTGCTCTAGATAAAGTACAAAAGTATCTTTAAAATTATAGATAAAAACCGTGCCACGAAGGATCAGAAAAAAGAAAGACGTCAATGTGAGCACAATGTTTTATAACTGAAATGCATGACCACCTTATTTGTTGTGGTCTTACTTCCTCTCTCTAATGGGACTTCAGGGTCACACAATGTCCATTACATTGGTGAACTGTCACGCCCTGATTGAGCTCACTGAGAAGCTAGCTCTCAAAGAGTGGTGGGCTCCCCTATTTGAGTTTCAAGCATGTTTGTCTCAAACTATCCTTCAAGAAGCATTGTGTGAAGATAGGTTGGTTTCCCCAACTCTGTGACCAAAAGGAAAAAGAAGAGAAAAGCATCCCAAGGGTAAAAGCACTGCCAGTAAAACCAACTAAAATGTAAACTATTTCCAACCTATGCCACTATCATTTATTTCATGATATAAAAGTACTTATACTGGCAACAGGAGGCTAGAAGCTTATCCATGGGAAAGTCACCCATCGGACCTCCACTGAGAACTCCAGAAGACTGTCTTAACTTCTCCATTTTGTTTCTGATGGTTACTGTGAGCACAAAGTCTTAGAATATTGATTCTATCTGTGCTACCTATTCTTTTTTCTTCTTTTCTTTCAGGATTTTTAAGAAGCTTCACCCAAGGGGATATTCTATTCTGTCAGGGACAGAAGATGCCAACTTATTGCCACGACAAGGCTCAGCTGGTTTCTGCTGCCTGTAAGGCATCAGTTGGATAGTGTCACCTTACTGCTATTATTTGTTCTTTTGGCTTGAAGCCTCACCCAAGGGAACACTCTTTTCTGCTGGGGATTCTCTATTGGGAACACCCACTGAATGCCATAAAGGGGCTTCCTTGGTTGGTTTCTTTGGACAATTTGAACACCCAATTTGATATTTCCTAGCTACCTGACTATTTATCTCTTGCTATTTAATATTTTATCACGGCATGCTATCTACTTGCTAAACTTATTTGAAACTGTAATTGTGGCTATTGCAGATCATTCTTAGAACACACAAATCAGCTGGTGTCAGTATGAAAAGAGGAAGGGCATGCACTTGCATGGGGAGCATCCACTGCACAGTCTTAGAAACTGAAATGGGATCTGCTCTTAGCTATTTCTCCTCATTAAAGTTATTATCAAATGTTAACATTCACCAGTTGACATTTGCCATTTATCCAGGATTGGAAGTACAGTTTATGACTATGAGTCAAAGACATAGCCATGTCATCAGCAATATCAGATTCATTGATACTCACTGATAACACTTTTAGCTAACTTATCTGCCTTTTAAGTAACTAACTTATCTAACATGTTACTCAATGTTTACATAAATTAAAAGAAGAAATAGTTTTTGAGTTAATGTATAAAATAAATGTATTCTGTAGCCCAAAACATCCAAATCTACTTATTCACTAAAATATAAGAAACCTCAACCAAACTCTTTATCAAAATGCATAAAAATTAATGTTGCATCTGTTTTCCATGGATATAAATGAAAGCCCCATGACTATCCAAGCATACTCATAAAATAGAAAGATACTGCTATGATTATATATTTAGGGGCTATAACTAGGGAAATTCATTGGTACTAGAAAGTGAGGAAACAAAATCAATTGATCAATTTTTGATTTACTGTCATCACTTTTAAGATTAACTAGGGGAATTTTAACTTCAGTCATTACACAGAGTATGTACTACATTTTTACTAAGCTATAATTAATGAGAAATATTTCAAATTATTCCTTTGTACAGCTTATGTAAATATTTAAGCCTGGCTTTATGCCTTCACTTTTTAAAGTCATCTCTTCATGTTCTGGTTCAATGCTCTGACTAAAACAAATTTTCTCCCAGTGTTAATAAATTGAACACTTTTTAAAGCCCATATTCAGTAGCTGACATTTATCTCCTTTTATGAAAATACATAAGAAGGAAGAGAAACAGATTGTATTTGCATGAACTCTCCATGACATAGCTTATGAACATGAATCAATCTGGTAATGAGTGGGAGGGAATCAACAGGAAGGTGGTGGACAGTACTTTGCTAAGAATAAGATTAGCATCCATAAAAGAATCAAATTCAAAGATAAGCTGAAATTACATATTGTGTATCCAACTTACATTCACAATTACCTTTTATTATTTAACCAAATAGAGGCCATGATCTGAAAAGCTATGAGGCAAATAAAATGGTATTGTATATTCTGTAACAGAATGTTGACTACAACCTCTGCTGACCACACAGAAAGCAATAACTGCAAAAGTGAGTTTTGATGTCCTCTCTCTGAAGGTGACATAATTATTGTACATGTGCAAAAGTATCTTAGATCACAAAACTGTACAGGGGTTATTTTTAAGTCTGCTATAATTAATCAGGTTTTCAAAATATGTATTAAGATTTTGAAGCTGTAGTTTAAACAGATCTCTAATTATAATTTATTAATGTGTTCTTGCTCATCAATATATGTTATTGATAACATTTCATTCCAATTCTATTTTTATTCCATTAATAATTATAATAGTTCAACAATATAGATTTAGAAGCTAACCGCTGACTACTGTGCAAATCAATTAATTAGTAATAACCTTCCTTCTTCCTTAAAGCACTTGTGATGGACAAGGTGCCCATAAAAATACAAATGACACAAGGAGATAGAAAAGATCATTTAATTACTCTTGTACCCACTTGAATTTTTCTATAATTTTAGGCCACACAAATTGTTTTGAATGGAAATGTTATTTTTAATGAGTGTTATGTGTGTCTTTACTTCTAAGTATTTAAAAGCATTCATTATGTCAATGAAAATGGCAGTGCTTTAGCTGGGTGGTGGTGATGCATGTCTTTAATCCCAGCACTCAGGAAGCAGAGGCAGATAGATCTCCATGAGTTCAAGGACAGCCTGTTCTACAGAGTGAATTCCAGGACAGCTAGGGCTACAGAGAGAAACCTTGTCTTGAGAAAACTAAAACAAACAAACAAAGCAGCGATTTGTATTAGTATGAAGAAAGGGATTATTTTTAATGAAAAAGGTTAATAAATGTTATTTCTACTTCTGAAACACAATGCATGGGTTTTGGACAGTCTAAAAATCTATTACTTTTTCTTTTGACACAAAAGAGATATATCAATTTTAGTTAAGACCAACCTTTATACACAGGCCAAAGGATCCCATTCTCTCCCATCTTCTCCACAACCACATCCTACTGAACACTCCTTTCTCTCCTGCGTCATGTCCTCTGTGTTCCACTATTTCTTGTAGTTTTTAACTAAAAAATTTAATATTGTCTAGTTTTTCCAATCAATAAAAGTTTTCATTTTGTAACAGCTCCCTTCCATTGGTCTCTCTATTATATCTACAATATAATGCAAGCATTATATTATGTTTATTTCTTAGTTTAGAGCTAGAAAAATATGTAGGGAGTAAAATAATCTAAAGACCTTCTTTGTATGAGATCAGGAAAGGATAATTCAGAATTTTCAAAAGAGCAGATGAGTTTGGAACATTCATTATGAAAATAAAACAAGAGCTCTTTAGATATGCACATTAAATTCGTTGAGTATTCGTGGTGCATGTATTTGATACCAACCTTCTCTTTCTAGGTGTTATATCTACGGATAACTATGTGTGTTTAATTTTTGAAAGATAATTGAATTCAACCAAAATGTACTTTTACTGTGAAACCTCACTTATTTTTATTTCAAGAAATAACTTTATAGTAATATACTGAGACTGGTAAAAGAGCACCACACGTTGAATAGCTAAATCAGAGATATTTATCTTCTGAAAGAAATGTGGACTGGGAGGCCACTATTAAGGTACCAGGCAAACTTGTTTCCTGGTCAGAGCTCTCTTCCTAGCTTGTGGACAGGAACCTTCCACAGTTCTTGCTCCTGTGTGCTCAGGAGAAGAAAGTTCAATGGAATCGTTCCTTTCTTGTAAAGTCAGGAACATGGATTAGGACCGTGTGTGTGTGACACTGTTCAATTGCTTCTCTAAGGGCTTCAGCAGATGTGTTGTAGGAAGGAAGGAGAGATACAACTTGATGCATAAAAATTCTGAATCAATTTTAACTTAAAATTATATATATATATATGTGTGTGTGTGTATATATATATATATGCATATATACTTCTATATCAGTCAAATGCTTATTTTTAATATGGTATTGTTTTCTGAATTTTGTATGATCAGCCTGAATCATGCCTTCATGTCATTATTTTGCTTCCATGTGGACATTTCACATATGATTTTTGACCAGGTGAACAATAAATAGACCTATAAGACACGAGGAAATAGAAGCTGTCATCAAAACCTCCCAACCAAAAAAAGAAAAAGAAAAAGAAAACAAAGCAGAAGTCTATTAAGAAGGAAATACAGAGATTCAAGAGTCATTCTAAGACTCCACAGAAAGCTCCAATTACTGGTTCCAGCCTGTTTCTTATGTGAGTCTCAACCTTTGGAACACATAAATTCCTTCCATAGACCTTTCTTTTTAACTGAGCTTAACAGAATTTAACCTGCTTCTTATAGTTCAGATTTTTAACTCAATCACATGCACAGACAAGATTTTTAAGAGTTGGTCTCCGTAAGCTGTCTCCACTTGCTCACCTCACATCAAAGGTCTACAATATACCTTATACTGTGTTAGTCAAGCATCATAAAGACCAAGTTGAACAGCTTTTATTATAACTCTCAGAGTCATGTGCACTGTCATTAGTTTCATAAGTAGGTCACTGATATTCTTACATGGGCTTCTGTTCTACTTGGCGTCTTTCCTCACATGGTTCTTCCTGTTGTTTCCATAGCACATTAAGCCTGTTTTTCTCTGATACTCTAATAAAAACATTTCAACCACACCCTGATTTAATACAGTTTTCATGGTTCTACAGCTCTACCTTTGGGAATTAAATTCTGTACGCTCTCATAAAATGTTATATATACTTCATAAACATTATCATAATATTAATAGATAAAATTCCTTCATACTTTTTCAAATCTTAGCACACCCTCACCATCATCTAAAAAACTATCAGACAACCTCAAAGAAGATGCTATTTCAATTTTATTTCTATTATATGCCCTGTTTATTCAACATATTTCATATTTAATAAATGGCACTATCCCATAATTTCTACATATGTTTATGTATATTAAACAAGACTTTTAAAATTTTCATTGTTCTTATCAATGAGGGAAACATGGAATATGTAATCGATAGCAAATTTTCAGAGCTTGAATGGCAGTGCTGTCTTCAGGTATGCCAAGGACTGCTTGTTAGTATCGGCAGTTAGACTGCTGTCTTGAAACCAAATCTTAGGGTGATTCTGCACTATGCAGAATACAATAATGAATCACAAAAGCTCTTCTCGACAAGGATGAAGCAGATGATAGAGTACAGTCACCGATTTTCATATTGGACATCTTTGAGTTAGTAAAATTATATGATCCAGGTGCTAATTCTATACCTGTCTATAATTATCACTTGGCAACTATTACTGAGAATGAATTCTGACACCAAGGTATCTTATTATTTCATGGGGTTGAAGGAAATAGAGGCATGAAATTAATTGTCAGGCTATTCTAAATGTTTTGTATCTTGGATCCAATAAAAAGGTGTTGCTTTCAGGCAATTAGTGGGTATATAAACTTGTCGCTGACATTGCTAATCCAAGGATCAGGAGAACTTATATCATCATCTCTACCTTTGCCTCATAAACAACTATCTCAACCTCATTATTTCTTTTGCCAAGCAGAAAAATAATAAGATTTTTCCACGTCATATGAATAAAGAACAATTTAATAAAACTGCAAATGGTTTTTACTTTTGTCCTTAATCACAAGTATGTAAAATTGAACATTTTTCATTATTGTCATTACTCCTCTTAGGATAGAATAGTGGGTGACAAAACGTCCAAAGGTCACAACTGGATTCAGGTTCTCAAGTGAACAACCACTCCATCAGAATAGAAAGACTCCAGAATAGAAAGACCATAGACATGGTTCCAGAAAACAGCTTAATAATTTCATTTAGATTTACTGTTCCTTAGCTCTGGGAAGTTGAAGGCAGAAATGTTCCTCTGATCATGTAAACATCATGCTATTTCATTTGCTTTCTGGGTCCAAATAATAGAAATATGAGATTATTTGGAAATTAGTTTTTGTATTAATTCTCCAAGTGACTCCAGAACAGAAGCAAATGTTATAATTCATTGTGTGTTATTTGAAATTAGTATTTATTTTCTTGTGAAAACGATAACTTTGGAAGGCAAACCCTGCTTGGAGCACAATATTATGATATGTGAGGCAAACACACAGCATCGAGAAAGTAACCGAACACAATCATCTCAGTCAGTCTTCAGCCTGCTGCTATCTGGGCATTATTAGCGGTACTCCTCTTGACCCCAGACCCAAGCAAATTTCCTTTCTAAGTCCCTTCAGTACTACAACCTCAAACACATTTAACAATTTCACCTGTGATTTATGATAAATGTGTTATATAAATTTCCATCAACCTAATTTTCCCATTTCACCCATTATCCAGGTTTGATCCCCATTTCTCTTTTGAAAAATTGATTGCGTACATGTCAAGAGCTTTAACTGTGCCAGGTTCAATATCAACGTTGGTTAAATCAGTTCACTGATTATTGCATGCATAGAGCCAATGTGACTTGAGAAAAATGTACATAATACTGGCTGGTGACCTTCTAAATTTATAGCCATAATAAACCTCACTGGGCTTGGATGCAGTAATGAATCTGATACTATCTCCTGTCTTCTCATATGTTTACACCTCTGTCTTCATCCTCATCTCAGATCAGCAGATACTTTCAGAGTCCCTTGAGTGCACAACAACAGAGCCTTTCTCAGCATCGTTCATTACCATGCCTCCCTCTAACTCCCAACACTCCCAACACCTGAACTATTTGTGCTCACATCTCTCTGCTCTCGTAGAGACCATGGCCCTTTCACCAGCGAAGAGCCTTGACTCTGACAATTTTACAGGTTTTCTTCATCGATGTAATGAATCCCTTCATATTACATTATCCCATCTATGATCGCATTACTTTTATCTTCTTTAAAAAATTAAACAAGTTAACTAAAAGGTTCCTATATCTCATTTAGCTCACCTGCACTATCTGCTCACTTTCAAAACAGAATTCCTTGAAACACTGGGGAGTTCCATCCTTCCCTCATTCTCTCTTGAGCTTGTCCCAATGAAGCTTTCTCCTTATTATTCCAATAGAATTCTTTATAATGTCATCAAAGACCTCTGTTTGTAGCCACTCTTCAGCTGTCCTAACACTTATCAGTGATAGTCCCTTCACCTTGCATCAGTACCTCCTTCATTGCCCCTCCTCTCCCTAAAGTCTAAGCATGCAGGACCCATGGTCTCAAGCCTTTTACATTTCTGCTCTCATTTCTCACTTCCTAAGTGATCTCAGCTAACCCTGAATCTTAACTGCCATCTACAATTTTTTCCAATTTATAGTACTATTAAATGTCTCTACCTTGAACCCTAGACATATATGACTTTAAGAATTACTTGACATATTTGCTATTCTACCTAACAGGTATCTCAAATTTAGCTAGCATCCCAAAATACACCCCCAGTAGTTTCTCCAAAATATATGTCTGGTAGTATTCTACTATAGCGTAATAAAAGCAAGACTTAGCTTATTTCCAATCTGAGCAGAAACCCAGAATTATGTTTTGTGCTTTTTGTTTACCTTTCATGCTCCAAACAAGCCTATGGAGGAATTCTACACTTGAATTCTCCCTTCAATCTTTACACTTGCCACTGTGTCCTCATCTGTCATTGTCATGCTATAATCATCTCTGGCCTAAACTGGTAGAAAAGCTGTCAATGGTTCTTCTGCTTTTGTCTCTTTTGTTCACTTTGCTCCAATGACACATAGTGTCTTTGGTGACTGCAATGTGACAGCCATGTTCCTGCTTGGTGCCTTTGCCCATCATGTTCTTTCCGCCAAGATTCCTCTTCTAGATGTCTGCATATCTCATTTCATCTACTCTTTCAGATACTTTTTCAAAGAGTCTGTGATGGTTTGGATAAGAATGCCTCCATGGACTCATATATTTGAATATTTGAATGCTTAGAAATCAAAAACTGGCACTATTTGAAAAGGATTAGGAGGTGTGGCCTTGGAGTAGGTGTGGCCTTATTGAAGGAACTGTGTTACTAGTAGTGGGCTTAGAGGTTTTAAAAACTCACACCCAGCCCAATCTCTCTCTCTCTCTCTCTCTCTCTCTCTCTCTCTCTCTCTCTCTTTCCTCCTCCTCTTCCTCCTTCTCCTCCTTCCTCCTTCTTCTCTTCTATCTCTGTCTCTCTCTCTCTTTCTGCCCTCTTCTCTCTCACTCCCTCCCTCCCTCTCTCTCTCAGTCCCTCTCTCTTCTCCCTCTCACTCTCCCTTCTCTCTCCCTTTCCCTATCAGTTTCTTTCTCTGCCTTCCGATCAGGATGTAACTCTCAGCTACTGCTCCAGCATGCTCCTGCCATGCCCACCATTATGAAAATAGACTAACCCTCTGAAAGTTAAGCAAGCCCTCAATTAAATGTTTTCTTTTATAAGAGTTGCCCTTTGTCATGGTTCTTTCCACAGCAACAGAACAGTGATTAAGACTGAAGTTGGTAGACGATCCTGATATATTATTCTGAGAGGGCTTGCTGTTTATAGGTAGAATGTGAATTTTGTGTTAGGAAAGAAGTTGAATGGTTTACGTGGCGCTTAATGGAATATACTAGTAGAAGCAAGGAAGATAATGGTGCTGAGAGCAATGTAAGTTATTATGGACCAACTCAAGAAGTGTCAGAAGGGAAGATTCTTAGTTAGTGGCCAAGAAACCATTCTTGTGGTATCTTGATGAAGAATGTGGCTGCTTTTTGACCTTCTTCTAAAAACTATGCCTGAGACTAAATGAAAGAGTTTTTGAATTTTTGCGATTAGCAGAGGAGATTTCAAGACAGTGTCATGAAGTTGTTATTATCAGAAATATTCAGATCTATAATGAAAGGGACCAAGCAGGACTAAGAAAAATACAAAAATGCACAGTTTTAGGAGAAAAAAAAAAGAGCACCAAAGAAATATAATGGCCTTAAGTCCAGTGATCAAAGAAATAAAAAGTTTAATGAGAAGCCTGGTGCTAAGTGGAATAAAGATAACAGCTACCTCAGGGAAAGACCACACCCAGCTGAGCTTTCAAGCTGTGAAAAGAAATTAAAAATAAGCTTAAGTAGTGAAGAAAACTACCAAGGAGAGAAAACTTATACAAATGTAATTGAAGTGGGGGCAAGATACAGTCCAATCAAGCAACTTTGGCCATGTAGTTCTGGCTGTAGAGCCAAGGATATAAGAACAACATTGTAGAGTCTACCTTCTCAGCTAAGGAAAGCATCTGAGACATAGTATGGGTCGGGGGTGTCTCTGCATGGAAGCTCAGAGAAGCCATTGAGTAAAGCTGTAATGGTGAGAATTTGATTTAGTGGAGACCCTAAGATGTTGGAGATGCCAGAGTCTTTGGATACCTGTCAAGAAAATTTGAAGACCAAGGGAGGAACCATCCGAAGAGAGAATATACTGAAGTCAACAAAGCTGAAAGGAGTTGGAGATTTGAAAGTTCTTTGATATCAGACATGGAGATAGAGAATGTGGAATTTGCCCTGCTGGGTTTCCTTCTTGCTTTGGCCCAGTATTTTCTCACTATGCTCCTTTTCTTCCTTTTAGAATGATAATATATATTCCATGCCATTGTGTGTTGGAAATATGTGCTCTCCTTTTTAATTTTGATTTTACAAAGGTTACAGTTACAAGACGGCCATGAGTCTCAGAAGAAACTCTGAACTTTGGACTTTCAAACAGTGTTGAGAATGTAATAAACTATAGGGACTTTTGAAATAGTACTGAATGCAATTTTGTACTATAATATGATTACAAGCCTATGGGAGCCAAGGAGTAGATTGCAGTGATTTGTGTAAGAATGGCCCCCATAAGATCATATAGTTGAGTGCCAGAAAGTGGCACTATTGGAGAATACTATTGGATTAAATGTATGGCCTTGTTATGGTGTGGGAGAATTGTCTGTTTTTTGTCAATCATGTTTTAAATAAACACTGATTGGCCAGGCAGGAAGTATAGGTGGAAAAACCAGACAGGAGTAAAGGTGGGGCCTGAAGAACAGGAGTATTCTGGGAAGAAGGAAGTTCTTTTGCATTCCTTCCAGACCACTGAAGAAGCAGGATGTGACCTGCCCTGCTGAAAAAGGTACTGAGCCTTGTGGCTAACATAAATAAGGATAATGGGTAAATATAAGCTACAAGAGCTAATAAGAAGCCTGAGCTAATGGGTCAATCAGTTTTATAACCTATGTAGACCTTCTCTGTGGATTCTATGGGACCTAATGACTGTGGGACCTGTTGGGAGGACAGAACTCAACCAGACCCTTCATGCTACATTGTCGGAGTAGATGTGACCTTGTTGGAGGAAGTTTGTCATTGGAAGTGAATTTGGAGTTCTCCAAAATAGATACATCTGACCCAGTGTATCTATCTATCCATCTGTCTGTCTGTCTATCTATCTATCTGTCATCTGTCTATCTATCATCTGTTTATCTATCTATCATCTGTCTATCTATCTTTCTGTAGATCAGGATGTAACTCTCAGTTATGACTTCAGTGCCGTGAGTACCAGCATGCTCCTGCCACAATGATAATGAACTAACCCTCTGAAACCGGAAACAAGCCCTCAATAAAATGCTGTCTTTTATAAGAGTTGCCTTTGTCCTGGAGTCTTTTCACAGCAATGGAAAAGTGACTAAGTCATAATTCATAATAGGAAATTCATATGTATATATATATATATGTGTGTGTGTGTGTGTGTGTGTGTGTGTGTGTGTGTACACCTTCATATTTAGTATATAAAGACTCTATCATGTACAGTCTTAGCTGAATGGGGTCTTGTCCTGAGGTCCTTGTTTTCTTTATTCCACTTAACATCAGACTTCTCATTAAATTTTTTATTTCCTTGATCACTGGACCTAAGGCCATTATATTTCCTTGGTGTTCTTTTTCTCCTAAAACTGTGCATTTTGTATTTGCTTTGTCTAGCCTGGTCCTTTTCATTATAGATCTGAGTATTACTAATTACTTATAACCTCATGACACTACCTTGAAATCTCTTCTGTTAATGAAAATAATCCAAAACTCTTTCATTTAGTCTTAGGTGTTAGCATCCTGGTATTTCAGAGGCCACTTGCTTTTAGAAACAGGATGAATAGGTTGTTGGAGCTATCACCCATTAATATTGTCAATTATATTCCTAGACATCTTTTAAATATTTTTACTATTTTAATTGATCATATTCTACCATGGAGACAGAAGCCTTTACTTTACAAGTAATAGCTAGTAAATACAATGCAATGATATACCCAGAATGATTAGCTTTCTGTCAATTGGCATAATTCCCTTTCTTTTTTTTTTATTTTATTTTATTTAAATTTCCTTTTTCTACATTTTACTAAACTTTGCTGTTTTCCTTTTTGTTTGTTTTGTTTTACCAAAACAAATTTTAATCTTTTTTTTCCATACATTGTTTTGTTTTATTTTTTTCATTCAAGAACATAATTAAAGAAATAAAATTTTTACCTTTCTTCCCCTTCTCCCGGTCCCCTCCCACTACCTCCCCACCCCTCCTCCCTCCCCCTTCTTCCTTGAAAGAGGGCATGGTGCCCTGCCCTGTTGGAAGTCCAAGGCCCACCCCCATCCCTCCCGGCCTAGGAAGGAGTGCATTCAAAAAGACTCGGTTCTC